>JAQNDB010001322.1:0-52613 GCA_029204045.2 Tillandsia leiboldiana | reverse complement strand
GTAGCACCTTGAATCCACAAGGCCACGCGAGTCCACGCGCCGATTTTAGGAAAATCGTTATTTTTGGGTGGTGATGATCCGCCGAATGTTACGGAATTTGAGTTGGCGTATTTCGTGAATTCGGTTAAGTCTTGAAGATTGAAGGTAAAGGAAGTTGGATCATATAACTCAATCTCAAGAAAGAAGAATTCAAAAGGATCAGGTATGTTTAACTTAATATCTTTGGTGATCCGAATACTTCTTATAGCGTAGAAACACTTGGATGGATTTGTTATTGCATAAATATCAAAAACTGGACATGGGACATGTTCAGGATCCGTATCAGACTGTTCGATCCGGATCCCGAAGGTGGTTCGTTCATACACCAGTTCAATCCGGATCGTAGCTTCCCTTGATCCGGATCCCGAACACAGAGTTCACCATTTTATTTGAACGATCCGGATCAGGCTTCGCAATCCGGATCCCGAACGTTGATGTTTGGTGAACTGTATGAACGATCCGGATCAAGCACTTCGATCCGGATCCCGAACCTTCGTTTTCCTGGAATCCGTTTTTCTCGCTACTGCAATCCGGATCGTCGATCTCCGATCCGGATCGTCGTCATGAAAATTTCCAGAAAAAGATAGTTTTTGATCCTTATCTTTTTCCAAGGGTTTCTAACCTATAAATAGACCCTATGATTCTTTTTCTAGGGTTAGTCCAAAAAGTAGCCGTCATCTTTTATACGGCCTAAGATCCACATATAGAGAAGAAAGGAAATCATAGATTCTATCTTATGTTTCTTCATCTATATTGATTGATTTGATTCTAGGTTTTCATACTCACATTTTGAGTTGAATCAAATCAATGAATACTTAGATGGTATTTCCGATCTATTTCTAATCTAAGTATTCGGCGGATCATCACCACCCAAAAAACAACGATTTACCCCAAACTCGGCGCGTGGACTCGCGTGGCCTTGTGGATTCAAGGTGCAACCGCTCTCGTGGATTCGGAGCGAGGTACGTTCGTGGATTCGAAGCGTGCTACTGGGTGAAGACCGTGGATTCAGTCGGACGTCGTGGACTCGACGTTGGACGCCGTGGATTCGGCGTTGGACGCACATCGTGGATTCGAGAAGCGTCGTGGAGCGAGCGGAGAAGATCAACTAGGAGCGTATGGAAAAGGTTGAGTCGTCTGTGAGTACGGTATATCACCTTGTACGTGTTTAATTCTAGTGGATTTCACCGTGTTATCGGTCCCGTGGTTTTTTACTCCGGTTTGGAGTTTTCCACGTAAAAATCTCTGCGTGTTATTTATTTTTCCGCATTGGGTTTGTCACGCCCCGGGGTCGAACTGCGACCCGGGCTCGCCAACAGATCCGCCGTCTGTACGGAAACTGCCGTACAGACGAAGCGTCTAACCTGCAAAAGAGATCTATAGCTAACAAGTATCAGAGCTGAAAGGAAGCCGAAACACTAAGCGGTGAAAAGTCCAAGTACAACAGTCCACTAGCACCCACAACATAAGTACAAAAGCACTAAAAGGTACAAAAGTGGAAACTAAAAAGTACAAGTGACACTAACACCGACAGCACAGACTCGGGTAGGAGCTAGTCAGCCACGCCCTTACCTCGGTCCGAAAGCTCCGAACGAGCCAAACCTGGAACGGTCGCCTCAGGAACACCTGTCATCACAGCGGGTGTGAGATCTACTGCAACAGTCAGATCTCAGTGGGTACCAAAGCTGAAACCCACGGTACACCCACTCAGTCTGCTGGAGACAAAAACATATAGATAGATAGAGAGATAGATAGATAGATAGCTGGAAATGAATCTATCGCTACATGTCTCGATGCAATGCAGGAAGTAAGTTCTCAGTCTCTCTCACGTGAGGCCTGGAAACTACGAACGTCTGCCCCCCCTACAGTCCTTATCAGACAAGAACAGGCTGTAGGCTTAGCCGCCCATAGTTTCCGCCCCCACACTGGGACTGCAGGAACCCTAGCAAGACACTAGAAGGCCACCTCCCTTCCTTCTAGTAATCACCTGGTGACTCGGCCAGGGATAACTATCTCTCTGCTAACTCGGCCAGTGATATTTATCCCCCTGGTGACCCTGCCAGTGGTATCTACCCATCTGGTAACTCAGCCAGTGATTTATACCCATCTGGTAACTCAGCCAGTGATTTATACCCATCTGGTAACCCTGCCAGTGGTATCTACCCGTCTGGTAACTCAGCCAGTGATTTATACCCATCTGGTAACTCTGCCAGTGGTATCTACCCATCTGGTAACTCAGCCAGTGATTTATACCCATCTGGTAACCCTGCCAGTGGTATCTACCCATCTGGTAACTCAGCCAGTGATTTATACCCATCTGGTAACCCTGCCAGTGGTATCTACCCATCTGGTAACTCAGCCAGTGATTTATACCCATCTGGTAACTCAGCCAGTGATTTCTACCCGTCTGGTAACTCAGCCAGTTGGGAAAACTCGTATACTCTAACGATGCTACTAACACTCGTGTCTAAGTCGGAAACGACAACCCTCGACTTACACGACTGTTCCGCAATTACCTGATAGTAAGGATACGATACCTTGGCATTCGGAAGCATAAAGGGCATTCCGTAGTTCATTGGGAGAAACCAACCCACCTGCGATCAATCCGCAAAAACCGTGCGCCAAACGGAGGTCCCGGTGCGATCCCGCAGCTCCACGCGGTAAAACACGCGCCACCGGCCACGTAAGAAGCTAACACCATGCCACAACTGCGAGATAAGAAGAGGAACCGGGATCAGAAACACGTGGCCGAAAACCGCGCTCACAAAGGCGAAAGAAACCCATCCGGCGACGAGAAACGCCGCGCATCGCGCGGAAAACCCATCGCGCACACGGCGCGGCGCGTCGCCAAGTCACAGCCCGCGCGGCAAAGGCGGCGCAGCTGCACGGCTCCAAAACCAGCAAGTCCGCGCGGCACAAGGCCGCCCGCGCGGCGCCCCTGCAGCGCCGCGCGCCCAAGGGCGCGGCCTGCAGCCCGCGCGGGGCCCAACAGCCCAGGGCCCACCCGCGCGGGGGTTCGCAGTGCCGCGCGCCCAGCGCGCGGCCAGCACACCGCGCGGGGCCCCGAAGGCCACCCGCGCGGGGCCTGCAGTGCCGCGCGCCCAGCGCGCGGCCTGCACACCGCGCGGGGCCCAAAAGGCCACCCGCGCGGGGCCTGCAGTGCCGCGCGCCCAGCGCGCGGCCTGCACACCGCGCGGGGCCCAAAAGGCCACCCGCGCGGGGCCTGCAGTGCCGCGCGCCCAGCGCGCGGCCTGCACACCGCGCGGGGCCCAAAAGGCCACCCGCGCGGGGCCTGCAGTGCCGCGCGCCCAGCGCGCGGCCTGCACACCGCGCGGGGCCCAGGCGGCCACCCGCGCGGGGCCTGCAGTGCCGCGCGCACAGCGCGCGGCCTGCACACCGCGCGGGGCCCAAAAGGCCACCCGCGCGGGGCCTGCAGTGCCGCGCGCCCAGCGCGAGTGTAGAACACCACCTAATCAAAACAATAAAAATAATACCGACCTCGACGAGGCTCGCCGACCTCGCTCGGCTTCACGCCCTCGCTCGGGGAAGAAAAAGCTCAAGAAACCCTCTCCATTCCTCCTTCTTCTTCTTCCTTTCTTCTCTTTTTCCTTTCCTTTTTTTCTCTTTTCCTTTCTTCTCTGCTACAGAGGGAGGTGGGTGGGCTTGGAGGTGACGAGGCAAGTGGAAAGGGTCACCTCCCAAAAAAAGAGCCACACCTAAATAACCCTTTGCTTAATTAAACTTAATTAAGCTTAGAAGTAGCACTTCCACTTACCTCATCTCACCACCCTCAACCCACACTCACTGCCATCAAGCAGAGAAGACCCTTAATTAGCAAAGCTAATTAATTAAATCAATAAAATAATCCAAAAAGCCCAACTCCAACTCACTTTTTGCCTTCGGGCTCTCCGCCGCTGCCCGGAACCTCCCGAGCTCCGCTGTAATTCAAAAGTACACGCGCTCACAGCTTTTTCTCTTCAAAAAGCTCATCCGTTGAGGCGGGGTGCTCAAATCAAATACCGGCTCCAAAATTGCCAGTTCCGACTCACTTTTTGCCTCCGGGTCCTCCGCGTCAGCCCGGAACCTCCCGAACCTCGCTGTAAACTGAAAATACACCTGCTCCAAGTGTTTCCCAATTTTTCTGCAACCCATAGCGGAGTCGGAGCTACCCATACCAGTCACCTAACGTGCACCAAGCCCGAAACAAGCAGAGGCTTCCGCGGGGATCCAAATCAACCCGAACTCCTCTGTAAACAGAAATGGGACACATCCAAGGCAAACTCCTCCGTACCACACCATCTTGCAAGGTCGGTGCGTCGTCCAAATCCCGGTGTTCTACAGGGTTTTTATATCGCAAAGATTTTTGAGTGTTTATGGTTTACACCTATTCACCCCCCTGTAGGTGTTTTTTCCCCTATTTAGATCCTATTATTCATATAACCCAACAAGTGGTATCAGAGCGGGAATAGGGTTGTAAACAATGGTTGAAGGTGGAAACATCAACAGACCCCCGTTCTTCGATGGAACAAATTATTTGTACTGGAAAGTACGGATGAAAGCCTTTTTAATTTCCATCGACGAACGGGTGTGTTAATCAATTGAATTAGGATGGTCTAATCCAACTGAAATTATTGGTGATGTTCGCACCATCAAACCTAGGTCGAAATGGACCAAGGAAGAGATTGATATATCTTCTTACAATGGCAAGGGAATAAATGCTTTATTTAATGCCTTATCACAAACAGAGTTCTCTCGCGTCTCGGCATGTGAGACTGCGAAAGAAATCTGGGATGTTCTTCAAGTTACGCATGAGGGAACTAACCTTGTGAAGATTCAGAAACTGCAAATGCTTACGAGCAAGTTTGACTCTATTTTTATGGCAGAAAATGAATCGTTCACTGACTATTACACACGATTGCAAGACATCGTAAACTCATGTGCTAACTTGGGAGAGACGATTCCAGGATTTAAAATTATAAGAAAGATCTTAAGAACTCTTCCTGAAAGATTTCGTTCCAAGGTTACAGCCATTGAAACTATTAAACACCCGGACGAAATCCGTGTAGAAGAATTAGTTGGTTCTTTACAAACTTATGAAATGACATTTCCTACTAACTATTCTTTGGGAAAGGCATCCTCTTCTAAGTCTTCAGGTTATGCTTTGAAAACAACAAAAGAAGAAGACGCGGATTCATCCTCCTCAGGCGATGACGAGAATTTATCTATGGAGGACTTTGAGAAGCAGCTCGCTCTCTTGACAAGAAAGTTTCGCCGAAATTTTCGAAGGGGTAATTCAAGCAAAACTCCATCCTTCAGAAAGTGGAAGAAAGGCAAGGGTTTTTCAAGTTACAAGTCAAGAAAGCAAGAAGGCTTTTCTAAGGATAAGAAAAGCACAGAAGGACAAGTCCAATGCTTCAAGTGCCGAGGGTACGGCCATATCTCAACGGAATGTCCAACTAAGAATCCGTCTAAGAAGAAGGCGATGCAAGCCGTCACTTTGGATGACACCTCATCGTCAAATGAGTCATCGTCAAGTGATGAAGAAGACAACGCAACTGCGTTCCACGCGTCCACATCTTCACCCTTCATGTGCTTAATGGCAAGTACATCCGACTCGCTGTCCAACTCCACTGTTGAAAAGAATGCAACGGACAATGAATCGGATGATTCGGAAGGTGAAGATTTTGCTCTAGCCTACCATAGACTTTTGAGGGATTCAAAGAAACTAGCTAAGCAAAACAAGGGGTTGAGAGGGAGATTGCAGGATCTCGAAGAAGAACTAAAAAGGGTAACTTCTCTCTCGACCGATCTTAAAGTGGAAAGGGATAATCTGATAAAAGCAAATGTTTCCTTTCAAGAGTCCAATGAGCAATTCGAGAAGAATTATATAGATATGGTTAATAAAGCGAATTACTTCTTGAAGCTCAACGGCGAGGCTCGACAGGAAAAATTGGAAATGACAGAGACCATTCTCCAACTCAAGGATGACTTACAGCGATTTTCATCAGGAAGGAGTAAGTTGGATAAGCTTCTTGGTCTTGGTCAATCAAACAAGTTCGGCCTCGGATACAATCGAACTAAATACGATTTTAGTTCGGTTGGGACAGTTTTCGTGCCTCAGTCGGTATCTCCTCCTCTGACACCGGAATTCACGACAAGCAACGACAACAAGCCAACTTCACCCTCCTCGGGATCGTCAAGCACTAAGGTATGTTTTCGTTGTAATTTTGCAGGGCACATTGAAAGAAATTGCAAGATTGGAGCTCAAAGATCAAATCAATCACATCTTGCAACTGCTACCAATGAGTTCACTCCCCAGAAATCAAAGAAGGACTTTTCAAAAGAAAAGAACATTGGTAGTACTTCAAACAAGACGATGACAAAAGAAAAAGATCAATCATACAAGACGTCTTCATCAAGGAAAATTTCTCAACCATTGCCAACATACTCTAAAACTCAAAAGGTTTGGGTATGCAAAGGTGAAACCTTTCCTTGTCTTTAATCTTTCTACGATTAAATGTTGTGTAGTTTATATAAACTATTTTTTCTTTCTTTGGGCCAACCCGTCAACCATCCTCGGGAGGTAAATGGTATATTTTCTTATTGGTTGATGATTTCTCTCGGTATTCATGGGTAGCATTTTTAAAAGAGAAAGCTGATACTTTTGATTCTTTTCATGAGATTTGCCTTCGTATTATGATTGAAAAGAATGAAAAGATCATTCGTGTTAGAAGTGATAGAGGTGGAGAATTCATAAATTCTAAATTCATTGATTTTTGCACTTCCAACGGCATTAAGCATGAATTCTCAGCACCCTATACACCTCAACAAAATGGTGTTGTCGAGCGCAAAAACAGGGTTGTTCAAGAGATGGCACGTGTTATGCTTCATAGTCGGAATTTACCGCTACATTTTTGGGCTGAAGCTGTGAACACTGCAATCTATGTTATTAATCGAGTTTATTTGCGCCCGGGAACGTTAAATACACCATATGAACTATGGTGTTGTAGAAAACCCAACATCAAATATTTTCGTATCTTCGGGAGTCGATGTTACATTTTACGTGACCGCGAAAATCTTGGAAAGTTTGACTCTCGAAGTGACGAAGGGATTTTCTTGGGGTATTCTACGAATAGTAGAGCATATCGGGTATTTAACTTGGAATCTAAGACGATCGTAGAATCTCTAAATGTTAAAGTAGATGAAGCTTTCCACTTTGCATCTGATAAATCTACCCCTGATATCTCTCTTGATGATGATACTCCTGTAAGTACATCTTCTCATGATAATACTTCCAATATTAATGATGCATCTAATGGTTCTTCAAGTTTATCTGATGTGCAGGAATCATCTCATGTACCTCCGAGTACTCCATTACAACAAACGTTACGCATCTCCAAGGATCATCCTGAATCAAACATCATTGGAGACCCACAAGGAGTCAAAACTCGGAGACAGTTGGTTTGTGGATTCGCCTGTTACATTTCCATGATCGAACCAAAGAACATCGATGAAGCTCTTCAGGATGACTACTGGATTGAAGCAATGCAGGAAGAGCTCCATCAGTTTGAACGCAACAAAGTCTAGGAATTAACGACGCCTCCGAAGCAACACAATGTGATTGGTACTAAATGGATTTTCAAGAACAAGAAAAATGAGGATGGTACCATCATCAGGAACAAAGCACGTTTAGTTGCTCAAGGCTACTCTCAAATGGAAGGTATAGACTTTGATGAAACGTTCGCCCCTGTAGCTAGACTCGAGTCCATTCGTATCTTATTCGCTATTGCTTGTCACTTCAATATAAAACTCTTTCAAATGGACGTTAAGAGCGCGTTTTTAAATGGGTTTTTAAATGAGGAAGTTTATGTGGCTCAACCGAAAGGTTTTGTAGACTGTAAACTACCTAACCATGTTTTTCGTTTGAAAAAGGCTCTTTACGGTTTAAAACAAGCACCGCGAGCATGGTACGAAAGGTTGACAAAGCACCTTTTGGAGAAGGGCTATACTCGAGGGGGAGCAGATCGGACTCTCTTTGTGAAGCATTATCAAAATAACTTCATTGTTGCACAAATCTATGTCGATGACATTGTGTTTGGAGCAACAAAGGATAATGATGCTTCTAAATTCGCAGAAACCATGGAACGCGAATTTGAGATGTCTATGATGGGCGAACTGACATACTTTCTTGGATTGCAAGTGAAACAAAATGGTGAAGGCATCCATCTGTGTCAATCCAAGTACGCAAAGGAGTTGGTAAAGAAATTCGGATTAGAAGATTCTAAAGATTTTCCTACTCCTATGGGAACTAGCAATAAGGGATTAGGAAGTGAATCTCTTAGTGATAATGTAGACGAGAAACTCTATCACAGCATGATTGGAAGTCTACTTTACCTCACAGCTAGTCGCCCGGATATATCCTTTAGTGTTGGGATTTGCGCGAGATATCAATCAGCACCAAAGGAGGTTCACCTGAAAGCGGTGAAACGTATCATCCGGTACGTCAAAGGAACTGTAAACTTCGGAATTTGGTATCCTATGGGAACAAGTTTAGATATTATTGGATACTCAGATGCCGATTTGGCAGGATCTGTGGATGATCGGAAAAGTACGAGTGGTGCATGTTTTTATCTTGGCCATTGTCTTGTTGCATGGCATAGTAAAAAGCAAAACTGCATTGCACTCTCGACTGCCGAAGCGGAATACATCTCAGCGGGTAGTTGTTCAACTCAACTTATTTGGATGAAAAGCATGTTGAGCGACTTCCGGATTTCAGCAACTTCGGTAACTGTTTTATGTGACAACACAAGTGCTATAAACATTTCAAAAAACCCTGTGTTGCACTCTAGAACAAAACACATTGAACTTAGATATCATTTTCTTAGAGAGCTAGTTGAATCAAATATTCTTCAAATTTCCTACATTTCAACTGAAGATCAATTAGCTGACATTTTAACAAAACCTTTGGATCAAAAACGTTTTATTCATTTGCGTAAAGCAATTGGAATGCTTTCCTTGAAATAAACCCTTTTTTTGAAACTCTTGTTTAGGTTAGGTTTTGTTTTTGTGTTTTTGTTCATTATCTATGCTTAGACATAGAATATTAATTGAGCATTAGTTTTATCGACTTTGACTGCATCCTTTTATATATTTAGAAATCTATTATGCTTTAGATATCATAATATTTCATTTGATGCAATGATCATTTATGTCAATTAAATCATCTTTGTTTTGATCAAAGTCAATTTCTCTCTCGATGATCTCTTGGTATAGTTTTTATCTTATTTGACTGTTTAGTCGAGTATGAAATCGAGATCAATATTTGGCTGAATACTTTATATCTTAAATAATTGATAGCCAATTGAGGGGGAGTCAAAGAAAAAGTATTATGCTCAAAAGATGTGGAAAGAGTTACATCCCAATGAGGAGTGTGAAAACTACCACCACATGGAGGAAAGAGCTACCACCTCGGTCGTCCGAGTACTGTGTGCAGCTACCACATGTATACCAAGCAAGGTTTTTCAAGTTTGATTAATTAAAATGCATGTTGAAATACTTGACTCTGTCAAAATTTCAAGGTTGGTATAAGGTGGGATTTTTAATGAAAGATGCTCAAAGAGCCACTCTGTTCAATAAATTGACTAGATATATTATCTAATTTATCGGGGATGTTAGACATCTATTGATCTTTGTATTTCATTTTCTTTACCGAATTGATGATTTGATAAAGGCATTACTCATAAGATCAAGTTAGATGTAATTGAAGTTGTTCAACTTTAAGGGATTTAATTTTTATAAATTTTCGTTTCATTTTTTGGATGTTATTGATAGATTTGGTATAATCTATTTCTTGTTGTATGAAACGATGATTTTCGTTTAAAGTTGATACACAAAAGTGCTTACAATCTTTTTCTGGTTTTTCTAGAATTTCTCTGAAATTTTCTAAAGAAAAAGTTGGAGCCGATCCGGATTGGACCTGCCGATCCGGATCCCGAACGCAGATATTCTTCTGCGGGCAGACGATCCGGATTGGATCTGCCGATCCGGATCCCGAACGCAGTTTTTCACTGCGGGTAGCCGATCCAGATCGTAATCACGAACTGATCCGGATCGCGGCTAGGGTTTTATATAGAACAAAAGGGTTTTGATTTCTTTTACTCCAATCTTTTGTTCCAAAGTTTCCAGAGCTTCTCTCTCTAGATTTCATCCATCTTGGAAGCTTTCAAACTCAAGTTCTTCAATTCCAAGTAAGTTTTATTGATCAAAATCTCGGTTTTTCATAGTTTTTCTTATTCCTCCTCAAAACGTGATGATTTTCTTGTATCAATTTCATTTGTGGATGGTTTTTGATCAAATTTCTTTTGAAATAAGAACTCTGGGTAGATTAGTTTTGATTATATGCTAGGTATTCGCAAGATAAACGGATTTTTGGTCTTCGATTTCAAAAATTTCGGTTTTAGGGCATATAATGGGAATTTTCCAAAATCATGCAATTGATCTATTTTTAAAATTCTTTTTGCAAAACTAATTTGATTCCTAGTCTCTCTACACGATAATGATTGTTTGGGTACAATTTTTCTAATTTTTGAAAATTAACAAAATTTTCGTGTTCTTGAGTTGCTCTTCACAGGATTTCAATCCTCTTAAAGCACGCACAGCTATGGAATTCTCATGGATCATCTTGCTGTTAGTCACATTGGTGCATACCCGAGCAACCAATAAACTGAAAAGAGCCAAGAAACTTCAACGAAAAGGTGAATTTGATCTGATTAGTGACTCGGAAACTGAAGCAAATAATGATGAAGTAGACTGGGACGTGTTAACGAATGAAGATGAATCAATGCCTATTAAACCTGAACAAAAGGCTTCCAATGGATCAAAAGGAAAGGCACCCATTGACACAGGAAAAGCACCTATGACGTCACCGACCGTCTCGGTAAAAAGGAAACGACTTGCTCGACGCTTTGGACGAGCACGAGAGGCTAATGCTAGCAAGCCAATGGTTCCTGACTCCCCGCCTCGGGTGGAAGGAGTGTTTGTCAGCATTGATCGCCTTCGAGCTTTTGAACATCGTGAATGTATCGGTGAACGACATGTCAACATTGAAGCTCTCCGAAATCACTCACCAGAGTTTGGAACTTTAATTGAGCAAGCTAATCTCATCCAAGTCTGCCGATTCCCCGAATTACTTGGGTATTGCTTGTATCGTGTAAGAACCTTCTACACGAATGCAAGACATCTTCAAGAAGATGAACGTGGCTCAATGCATTTCTATACAAATATCCAAGGGATGAAACTTAAAATCACTCCGCAATTAATCGGCGAAGTCCTTGGAATGGAATTCAACACATCGGGGATCAACTATTTGACGGGAAGAATTTTGACGAATGCCCTGTGGCAAACTGTGATAGGAAAAATTTGTTTGGAAGGAACTGAATCAGCTGATGGCAAAAGTGTAAAATCCAAACATCTTCGACTGGAGTACCGATTTCTTAATTTCATCACATGTTACAACATTCTTCCTAACATGCAGACCAAGTTAGTGAGATGGGATAGAATGATGTTCTTATATCTCATAGGTCATCCCTCTGAGGCTGTAGGATTGAACATGAACATCCCCTACATAATTTGGAATAGAATGTCAAGATATGTTGTGCATCCTCATCCTTCTGAGCGACTTCCATTTCCATTAATCATCATGAGGATCTTGCAAAAGTTTGAAATTGATATAAGCTCGACATCATATCAACACTGTTGGGGGATGATAGATGAGTCAACGATTGTGAAGTCACTTCACAAATTACCACATGTTACTCCGACACCCTCCACTGGAAAGAAACCCTGTGTCGGCACCTCTGCCTCACCGTCTCAACAAGCACCCGGCGTGGATGATCAAGCATCGGTAACTTCGATTTTCAAGCAACAACAGCGCCTATCTTTTCAACAAGAGCAAATCACCAAAGAGCAGAGGCGAATCTCCGAAGAACTCGAGATAATCACAGCATCCCAAATCACATTAACTAAGACGGTCTCGTCAATAAAGAAGTTAATGCAGAAAACGTTCTCGAAAATGGGATACACCGCCTCGGATGACTCAGATTCAGATGCTTGAATCGTTTTTCTAATAATTCTCTTGTGCAGGAACTTCATTTTTTTTTTACTTTTTTGTGCAGGTCTTTTAAGTTTTAGTTTTTAGTTTTTAGTTCTCAAACTTGAACTGTTAACCTTTCTCTCCATTTTGGTAATTTTTTTGGCTAACTTCTGTGACAAAAAGGGGGAGAGAGAAGTATAAACAATGATACTATGATACAATGGTTACTGAGAAAACTTGAAACTATAGAGGTAAGTATAACCTCAACTTGAAAGGTAAGTAGAACTTCAACTTTCGGTTTTCATTTGTGTTTGAGTGCATGCCTCGACTAACTATTCGACTAACTATTTGGGCATGTAATATAACTAACAAGTTGATGTTCACTAACATGACATTTGGTTTTTGATTGCATAGAAGATATGTTGGTGTTTTAACTATGATCAGTTTACATATCTGAATGAATAAATGTCATGGTAAGTATAAATGAGTATAAACTTCATCTCTGTATGTGGTTTTTGAATGATATAAAATTCTTGAGGTATCTAACGATTTCTTTTGTCAAGAATGATTTCTTTTGCAGAGAGTACAGATGTCTAAGTCTAGAGTCTGTTTTAGGAGTTTAACTCTTGTATTTTATTTTGGATCTCCATTGTAAATTTTTGTTGTATGGTGCTAGCAACAAAAATATCTTTTTGAATTTTCTTGAGTGGATCTATGTTTTGTCACGAAATCGCCAAAGGGGGAGATTGTTACGGAATTTGAGTTGGCGTATTTCGTGAATTCGGTTAAGTCTTGAAGATTGAAGGTAAAGGAAGTTGGATCATATAACTCAATCTCAAGAAAGAAGAATTCAAAAGGATCAGGTATGTTTAACTTAATATCTTTGGTGATCCGAATACTTCTTATAGCGTAGAAACACTTGGATGGATTTGTTATTGCAAAAATATCAAAAACTGGACATGGGACATGTTCAGGATCCGGATCAGACTGTTCGATCCGGATCCCGAAGGTGGTTCGTTCATACACCAGTTCAATCCGGATCGTAGCTTCCCTTGATCCGGATCCCGAACACTTAGTTTACCATTTTATTTGAACGATCCGGATCAGGCTTCGCAATCCGGATCCCGAACGTTGATGTTTGGTGAACTGTATGAACGATCCGGATCAAGCACTTTGATCCGGATCCCGAACCTTCGTTTTTCTGGAATCTGTTTTTCTCGCTACTGCAATCCGGATCGTCGATCTCCGATCCGGATCGTCGTCATGAAAATTTCCATAAAAAGATAGTTTTTGATCCTTATCTTTTTCCAAGGGTTTCTAACCTATAAATAGACCATATGATTCTTTTTCTAGGGTTAGTCCAAAAAGTAGCCGTCATCTTTTATACGGCCTAAGATCCACATATAGAGAAGAAAGGAAATCATAGATTCTATCTTATGTTTCTTCATCTATATTGATTGATTTGATTCTAGGTTTTCATACTCACATTTTGAGTTGAATCAAATCAATGAATACTTAGATGGTATTTCCGATCTATTTCTAATCTAAGTATTCGGCGGATCATCACCACCCAAAAAACAACGATTTACCCCAAAATCGGCGCGTGGACTCGCGTGGCCTTGTGGATTCAAGGTGCAACCGCTCTCGTGGATTCGGAGCGAGGTACGTTCGTGGATTCGAAGCGTGCTACTGGGTGAAGACCGTGGATTCGGTCGGACGTCGTGGACTCGACGTTGGACGCCGTGGATTCGGCGTTGGACGCACATCGTGGATTCGAGAAGCGTCATGGAGCGAGCGGAGAAGATCAACTAGGAGCGTATGGAAAAGGTTGAGTCGTCTGTGAGTACGGTATATCACCTTGTACGTGTTTAATTCTAGTGGATTTCACCGTGTTATCGGTCCCGTGGTTTTTTACTCCGGTTTGGAGTTTTCCACGTAAAAATCTCTGCGCGTTATTTATTTTTCCGCATTGGGTTTTTATATCGCAAAGATTTTTGAGTGTTTATGGTTTACACCTATTCACCCCCCTCTAGGTGTTTTTTCCCCTATTTAGATCCTATTATTCATATAACCCAACAAGAATACTTAGATTAGAAATAGATCGGAAATACCATCTAAGTATTCATTGATTTGATTCTACTCAAAATGTGAGTATGAAAACCTAGAATCAAATCAATCAATATAGATGAAGAAACATAAGATTCAATCTATTGATTTCCTTTCTTCTCTATTTGTGGATCTATATAATTCGGTCGTCTTTTTTCCTTTATCGTGGGTTACCCTAAAAGATGAATTAAAAGGTCTATATACAGGTTAGAAACCATTGGAAGATGATAAGAATCAAAAACTAACTTTTTCTGAAATTTTTCAGGACGGCGATCCGGATCGGACTTCGGCGATCCGGATTGCAGTAGCGAGACATACAGTTTCCAGAAAAACAAAGGTTCGGGATCCGGATCGAAGTGCCTGATCCGGATCGTTCTTATAATTCACCAAACACCAACGTTCGGGATCCGGATTGCAAAGCCTGATCCGGATCGTTCATAAATCATGGTAAAACTAGTGTTCGGGATCCGGATCAAAGGAGGCTACGATCCGGATTGAACTTGTGTATGAACGAACACCCTTCGGGATCCGGATTGGAAAGTCTGATCCGGATCCTGAACATGTCCCATGTCCAGTTTTTTATTTTTATGCAATTAGAAATTCATCCAAGTGTTTCTACACTATAAGAAGTATTCGGATCACCAAAAATAATTAGTTAAACATACGTGATCCTTTTGAATTCTTCTTTCTTGAGATTGAGTTAAATGATCCAACTTTCTTTATCTTCAATCTTCAAGACTTAACCGAATTCACGAAATACGCCAACTCAAATTCCGTAACAGGAACCGGGACGACGGTGAGGCAACGGTTAGAGGACCCTAGCCCTTGGGGCTATTAAACTTTACAGTTACGGTTATCCTTTATTGTGTATTGGTTAGTCTAGCTGTGTTTACTTGTGCATGGTTTCTTGTGGATGTTGAAATGAGGATTCCGTGTAGAATTATATTCTCTTATCTGCGAATGTAAGATGTGTAATTGCGGCTAGTTTTAAAGTACAAACATGGTTTCAAAAGCATTTTCAAACCAGGTGTCGTGTAGGCACTGATTTCAAAACTGTGGATTTATCCTTGCAAGTAATGTGGCCGCTTAAAAGAGTTTGCAAAAATGTTTTGGAAAACCGGGTGTCGAGTGGACACCGACTTTCAAACCTATGGGTTTATGGTGTAGTTTCAATATGATAAATGTGACTATATGGTTAAGTATAGTCTCTCCTCATTGTCGCTCATTGTTTGCATGGTTAAAGTGTTTGTCGTGTTCGGAACGCCGTGCACATACAAAGGAGGCTCCGCCCGTTTGGGGAGTGAATTTGTATATGTGGCGGGTCTGGTGCGCACCGGAGGCGAGGTTCATTTAAGAAAAAAAAATGGATACGTTTTCTGCTCTTTTAGAACCTCCAGGGCGTGACACGCGACTTGTCGACGCGGTCCCTCTAGCTGAGCCAATTTTGGCAGCCACGGACGCGATCCCTCTGACTGAGCCAGTTTTGGCAGTCACGGACGCCCTACGTCAGTCCCGTCCTTTTGTGGATGTGCGGCAGTAGATAGGCGCAGGTTTGACTGGACCCGAGGAGGCAGTCAGTGTAGATTGGGTGACTATACTTGAGAGTCAGTAGATGCATCATATTATCATCTGTTCCACTTCTTGAGCATCTAGATAGAGGCATATTAGCTGTAGAGTTATCCTTTTCCAGCTTATTTTTCATTATCACAGTATTTTTCTGTTATCTTATGCCTCTAGTAGACTTAGTGGGCAGACCGTTGGGCTGGTTGACGGCACCCACTGAGAACTACTGTGGGAAGTAGTTCTCACACCCGTCGTGGTGTCTTTTTCCCCAGGGAGTTCTACTCCTGTTCCTGTGCTCCAGTTGCTAATCCCTCTGACCGGTTTCGAGGAAGTCGCGAGCTAGTCCCCTACCCATCGTTGGAGTGTAGCGGTACCCCTTCTGAGGATAGCTTCAGTAGATTAGTTTACTTCTTTTCCCTCTGTTGAGAGACCTTTGTTGTGAGGTATAGAGTTGTATTTTATTTTACAGTTTGAGAGACTGATGTAGTGAGGCTATTTTTGTATTGAGAGCTTGTACACTGATGTATTTATTGAAGATATCTCCCTTTTGAGTTTTGTATCATAGGACTTTTCATATGATCGTATTTGGGAGATGGATATTGTATTATTTTCAGTTGTACAGTGGTTGGATTTCAGTTTTTCAGTAGTTTACTTTCAGCTCTGATATCTGTACACTGTAGTTGATTCTTTTTGCAGGTTAGACGCTTCGTCTATAGGGGGTTTCCATATGGGCGGCGTATCTGTTGGCGAACCCGGGTCGCAGTTTCGACGCCGGGGCGTGACAGATTAGAGTGGTATCAGAGCCTAGGTTGTAGGTCATTGTGGACTTAGAAACCCTAGGCTTGTGGTTGGACATTAGGATGACTACGTGAGAGTCGTGACTTTTAGCGAGAGTCCTGATTGAGTTTTATACCTCTCCCAAGAGATGGGATGAGTGATTGGCATGTTTATTCTCCTAAGCGATTATGTTGGCTGCAGACAACATAATGCTATGGAATTGATGGCATGTCTTAGACTTTCGCTGGATTGGGTCGTATGGTTGTTGTATCCTGATGTTTGTTATTGTGCACTGGACTATGATGCCCCTGAGACGTCGTGTAGTAGAGATGGCACACCCCGCATCTGATGAGTACCCGATCAGCGGGAGGCAGAGCTATCAGAGTAGAGCGAGACCCAGGAATTATGGATTCAGATGGCACAGTAGTCGGAGGCTGTCCGATGCCAGGAGGAGATCATGGAACGTTTGATGCGCCTGTTGGAGCAGAGAGCATAACCAGTTGCGGTACCGCTTGAGAGTCCTCCAGCACTTTCTTCCTATGCAGTGACATATTTAGTTGTACCAGTGGCACCGATGGAGCGAGCAGCCGCCTCCGTGCCGACGAGTAGTGCCGAGGCACCGAGGCAGGGTGGATAGCGGATAGTAGATGAGCTTTGGGACATCATCGGTCGATAGAGCCAGTCCCGGCAGTCTGATCCACCCCGATTTGCAGGATTGAGCTTGGAGCCGTGGGAGGCTGAAAAACTGGATAGCAGCAATGGAGAAGCATCAGGTGCACTTGGCTACGCACTTTTTGGAAAAGGACGCCGAGATTTGGTGGCGTCGAGTTCGTCCTGTTGGACCACCGGGAGCGCAGTTGTTGACTTGGAGCGAGTTTCACGCTTTGCTGCTCAGGGCCTTCTTTCCTGACAGTGTAAGCAGAAACTGGAAGGGGATCTTAGATGCCTGCAGCAGGGGAGTCAACCTCTTCAGGAGTACGTTCGCGAGTTTTGCGATTGTTGAGCAGTGTACCCCATGTCGCCCGGGATGAGGCCCAGAAGGTTGAGCTAGTTGAGAGAGGACTGCATCAGGATATCTATCACTTGGTGCATTCTCGGCGAGTGCCGACGTTAGATGCAGCGATTGAGCATGCTCGGTGGGTTGACCGAGGATCAGTGATGTCACGCCCCCGGGGGTTTTTTTGAGTCTATCAAAGCAGAAAATTGCGTGTATTATTTTTTTTTCTTAACAAGGTAACTTAAACCTCATCCCCGGTGCGTGCCAGACCGCCACATACACAAATTCTCTCTGCCCACGGACAGAGTCTCCTTTGCATATGCACGGCGTCTCATTTACAACATCATACATCAACCATCAACCATACAATAGACATACATCGTCAAACAGAGTACAGTAATTTAACTAATGTTTTAAAAGACCGGTGTCCACTCGACACCTTGTTTTTTTCAAGCAAGTTATTAAAGCGGCGTCACCGTTTGGAAGGGATAAAACCAGCGGTTGCAAAACCCGTGCCCACACGGCACTTCGTTTTGAGAAAACATTTTCGAAATCATTTAATTTTTCATGAAAGCGGCATAAGAAAACATCACTAAAAGTATCTAAACGCAAAAGTACATCTCATCCACAGTGCTAACTAATACATGTCCATGACTAATAAAGTCCACAAGCAAAATAACTAATTAAGGCTGTTGGTTTTTAAGGATCCACAAGGATCTAAATAGGTACTATCAAACAACTAGAGGGGGGGTGAATAGGTGTAATACTTATAAAACCAATCTCAGTGCAAAATAAAAACCAATGCGGAAAATAAAAATAGCACACCGAGATTTACGTGGAAACTCCAATCCAGGAGAAAAACCACGGGACCAACACGCAATAACAATCCACTAAGAATAGAAGAATAACAAGGTGATTACCGACTCCACGGACTCAACCCCTCCTTCAGCTTCTTCGGACCTTGCGCTCACCGATCGGACGTCCACGCAATAACAATCCACTAAGAAAAGAAGAATAACAAGGTGATTACCGTCTCCACGGATTCAACCCCTCCTTCAACTTCTTCGGACCTTGCGCTCCACCGATTGCACGTCCACTGCACACGTTCGAATCCACGAACGCCACTCGAATCCACGAGCACACGTTTCTAATCCACGAAACGCCTTCAACACATCGAATCCACGATGCTACATCGAATCCACGACGCAAACTCAGCCGGTAAGAATATTGGCTTCGATGGTGATCCTTTGCTTAGATTCTCATTGAGGAACCGTAGAAGAAATCTCTAAGCAAAGACTAGATCAATTCGACAAAAGATAGATCTTGGAAGAACCGTCGAATTGACCTAAAAGAGGCGAAAGAGAAGAACGGTAAAAACCAGCCTCTAGGGTTGCTCTCGACTATTTCTGAATTGATCGGTAAGTATCGAGAAACCCTAAGTGTCTATTTATAACCCTTGGAAAAAGATAAAAGTCGGTTTAGTAAATTTATCCCGATAGGGCATTGTGTACCGGTACCAAATAACGTGTTCCGGTACGCAATGGTGCAAACACAGATTTTTCTATTGTGTTCCGGTACGCGAGTCTGTGTTCCGGTACGCAATGCAATTTACAGAAAATTCTGTGTCGGGTTTGAGGAACTCAAAGTGTGGTTCCGGTACGTAATGTAAAAACTGATTTTTCCAAGATAAGCTTTATCCAAATCAAACCAGTACCGGAATCCAAACTTAAGAAAGGTTGTAAGTTAAAACCAAGTTCCTAAAACCAAGTCTAAACCGGGTTTCAATCATTTCCAGATTCCAATGATTATAAATGAGCTTAAATCACCATGGTTTACTTAACCATACCTGAGTGTTATCTTGAGCTCATGTTGAATCTTCAATGAGTCTTCGAAAGCCGATTTGACAATTTGTTCCCTTTAAGACTCCGACTCAACTCACGAAATGTGCCAACACAAAATACCGTAACAAAGGAATGAGGGAAAATGAGATAAAAACCCAAGTATCTTGACTACGGTCCTCGCGACGCTGTCTCACCGCCATCCCGGCTAATGGACCTAGTAATACCTGTCACGGAGTGGGTAAAGTCAGCGACAAACAAAATAGATGTCTAAATATCAATAAGGAATAAGGAACAAACCGATTACACCGGAACCTTTCGCTAAAACCCTGTACATAATTAAGCTGGGCACCAACCCCAGATTTATCAATTAAGTTGGGCACCAACCCGAGAGTACCTGTCGGAGAGACTAAAGTCTCCTCTCGTGCGCAAACACATTTTTGATGCTTTTAACCTCTTCACGGTGCTGGTGTGCTATTTGCAGCAGGCTCGAAGAGGTCCTCACGGCTCCCACCCCTTTGTGAGGTACACGGGTCAAAAAGACCACTTCTCCGGAAAAGTACACCCATGCGGAGGCCAATCCGCCTGTGTACGTGCAGCATCCGAAACGGATTTGCCGAGATCGGCGTGTAGTGAGCACCGCGACCGCAGCCGCTTCAATTGTTAGATAAAATACAATTATGCGAAAGGTTAAACTGTCCATCTACTTTGTTAGACAAATTCAGAGCATTTTAATGATGATAGATGCACTTACTGCACTTGTTGCACTTATAGCAACCGTACCAACCTAGTTGAAGAGAAATCGGAACACCTGAATCCTTCGCGCACCCCCGCTGCGCACCTGGACCTAAAGAAAGTCCGCAAGGATAACTATAGTCAAAAACGTGTACTAACATCCCAAAACAAAAGACCCAATTTACTCTTTTCGACGGAAAAGTCCAACACCGTCCGGGTTGACGAAAACCAGAATCCCGCGCCGCCGTCGCCGTCCGTCGGAGCCCCGCGCGGTTCGGAACCGCGCGGCGTGTCTCCGCGGGCGGCGCCCACGCGGCGCGGCGCCTCGCACGGGTGCTGCCCGTGCGGCGGCCGCGCGACGCCCGCGCGGGTGCGGCCCCGCACGGCGCCCGCGCGCGGGGTTGCCCGCGAGGCGCCCGCGTGGGTGCCCCGCGCGGCGCCCGCGCGGTTGCGGGTCCGCGCGGGTGCCTCCCGCGCGGCAGCCGCGCGGCGCCCGCGCGGTGCCTGCGCGGTTGCGGGTCCGCGCGGGTGCCGCTTGCGCGGCAGCCGCGCGGCGCCCGCGCGGTGCCCGCGCGGTTGCGGGTCCGCGTGGGTGCCGCCCGCGCGGCAGCCGCGCGGCGCCCGCGCGGTGCCCGCGCGGTTGCGGGTCCGCGCGGGTGCCGCCCGCGCGGTGGCCGCGCGGCGCCCGCACGGGTACGACCCGCGCGGAGCCCGCGCGGTCCCATCACCGCTTGCGGCGGCGATCGACCATCCGCGATTCTCCTCCGCGCGATGCCCTAGCGGCACCGCGCGCCTCCTTCGTCTGTTCCGTGCCCTAGCATGACGACGATGACGGCGACGGTGACGGATACGACGGAGAACCCAAGAACTCAAACAAAAAGGACGACGGAAAAATCCCAAATAATTTATAACAATTATTTTACTAACCGAAGATCGACGGGAAGGTTGTCCGGTCGCGTTCTTGCCTTCGGTTCGATGTCCGGGAAGATCGGGCTCCTTCTCTTTCTCCTTTCCCTTTCTTCCGGCTAGGGTTCCGTCTTTTCCTTTTTCTCTTTCTTTCTCTCCTCACTAGTTAGGGTTTTATTTTTTTCTTTTCCTTTCTTTCCGATAATCGGGATCCCTTATATAGCTCGTATTATATCTTTAATTAATTTCCTCTTTAATTCGTGCGTAAGAAAATTCTATTTTCCGTCGTCGGATAATTAATTAATTAATTAATTATCCCCTACGAGATAACCCACCTTATCTCTAACGGGTGCAAGATATTTTGCATGGATTCCGATGCATGACTAATCACCGTATCACTAAGAATTCCGTTCCGGGAGATCCCGACATCGGATTTCAGATCCGATCGCACCGTCGGCCATCATTTTCCGCGCTCTATCGCAGAAAAATACCAGCACCACACACTGGCCAACTTTTAACAATTAAATAATTTTATTCCTCTTAAGGGCTTAAATGGTTTAGATGTGAGTCAAAAATACCCCTAAGGGCCGGATCACTACAAGTGATCATGTCAGAGAGAGACGGAGCGACAGAGACCAGGAGGTTCTCTACAGCCGATGTATCAGCAGCAGCATCGGGATGACTGTGTCATTTGTGGTGGGCCACATTCTGCGCCGCAGTGTGACCACAGGCAGGGGCGATGTTTTTCGTGTGGACAGTCAGGACATTTTCAGGCAGCATGCCCTCGAGCAGTGCTTACGGCAATACTGCTTGCGACGGCACCCCCGCTACCTCTTCGGGATGAAGGAGCTCTTCCGATTTACCGCCAGGCAGATTGGGCCACGACGTCGGAGCAGACTGAACGACGACCACCTACATTGAGCGGATGAGTCTGTACCGCCCGGTTGGAGGGCGCTACGGCCGTAGACCAGGTTGTCGCGGGCATGATTTCTTTGCAGCAGTTTGAGTTGAGTGTTTTTGGCTTTCCTGTCTGGACTGGAGGTAGAGTTGTTACCACGTGCACTAGAGATACAGATTTTTGTTGGTGTTATGCATGTGGGG
The DNA here is from genome assembly GCA_029204045.2 of Tillandsia leiboldiana. Taxonomy (NCBI): domain Eukaryota; kingdom Viridiplantae; phylum Streptophyta; class Magnoliopsida; order Poales; family Bromeliaceae; genus Tillandsia; species Tillandsia leiboldiana. The sequence continues at coordinate 30,460 of JAQNDB010001322.1, read as the reverse complement.
GAGCCTTGTGGATCGTGTCCAGTACAGTTGAGACTTGGAATTATACCGGCAGGTGTTATGGTTCAGTGGCAGCTCCACGACTCAGATTGAGCACACAGGAGGGACCAGTTGGTACGGTATCGTGCAACGACTGATTGTGAAATGAGATCAGTTACCCTTCCGCGAGTTGGACTAGAGGAGTTCATTTTCACAGATCACCGGGGTATCCTTCCTGCAGTTGTGGCTTCAGCGGTTTGGGGCTTGGTGCTACTTTTGGATCGTTGGTGATAATTAGGACTAGAGGTTGTGTCCTTAGGGGTCACGGTTAGATCCTAGCTTCTGTTTTGTAGCCATGGCAGGACTGACTTCAACACTTCTCTCCTTTTTTCTCGCCTGTGTGCTGAAATTTTCGAATAGGATGAAAACTTCGAAAGACTACTCCAGAAATAGAGACGGTGCCCGAACCTGTTCTTGTTTGATTGGGGCAAAGGCACTGGTCCTTTCGGAATTTTCGGACTTTTCATTAATTTTAGCCGTTTTTCTAAATTGAGAGTTGGGGTTGACGACTTTCCTGCTAGTGGGGCCTTTACCCTTCTTATTGGTTGTGTTGGCGTAATTCGTGTAGATTTGGATGAGTAGAGTTGGTCGTTCTTCCTTGCCCTCTGTTCTTTGGAATTCGTGAGGTTTTTCCAGCTTTTGGACTCCTAGCCGGGTGGACTAGCTTCGCGGAGTGTGCGCAGCGACTGGGGAGCTGGAGACGGTGTTGATGGATACTTACCTTTGGCTTTGGAACTCCCTTTTTGAGCCATGTTAGTTTCGAGGACGAAACTTTCTTTTAGTGGGGGAGGATGTGAGGACCCGAATCCCCACTTAAGAGATTACTGATGGATTAGTGGCCTTTGGGGGTGTTTGTGTGCATGTCGGGCCCAAGAAATGGATTTACGGTGCAATTTGGGACTTAGTTGCATCACCGGAGGCCTGCGTAGTGTGTCGGTGGTGTTTGTGCGCAATTTGGACACAATTGATGGACTTCGGGCTTTGAAAGGGATCACGTGAGTAATTGGAGGACCCGTCGAGTGTTTGGAAGTGGTTTCGCGCGACACGGATGTAAAAATTGGACTCAGGGCGAAGTTTGGATGAAGGATCACCTCTCCGGATGCCTTCGGCAATTTTTAGAGTTGAAATTTGGCCAATCGGACATCGGATTTGGAATCAGCGCGCGAAAACGATGAATTTGGACTATTTACTTCCTTTTTTCAAAGCCCGGATGACGCGCGCGTTTTTCGAGGTGCGGCACGGATCCTGAGGAGGCAGCGGCGCGCGGCTCGAGGCGCGCGGCGCACTGCGCTTTGCGCGCAGCTAGCGTGTTGGGAACGCGCGCCTTCTGCGCGGGGGGGGACGCAGGGGCAGCCACGTGGCGGGCACCCACTGGCACCCGCGCGGTCGCGGGGGGGCGCGTCCCGTGTGGCGCGCGGGGTGTCCCGCGCCTGGGTGGGGCGCGGTGTAACACGCCCGTGTGGCGCGCGGGCTGCGTCGCCCGCGTGGCGCGCAGGGACGCGCGCCGCGTGGCGCAGGGGGCGCACGCCTGTGCCCAGTGCGCGCGCCCCTGTGCGGTGAACCGCCAGGCGGCGGGCCCCCTTTGGGTGGCTCCGTGGACCCGGTGCGTGTGCCTCCCTCCTTTTTCTTCTTCTTCTCCTCTTTTTCTTCTTCCTTCTCCACCCCGCACACCTTTTCTCCTCCTTCTTCTTCCTTTTCTTCTCCAACCGAGCGAGAGAGTGAGTGAGGGAGGGGATTTCGTGGGGTGCGGTGGTGCGCCGTGGACCTCGCGGAGCGCGTGAGGTGTTCCATGAGGCCGGTTGGGCGGCGCGACGCTGTCGAGGTAGGTCTCGCGTGTTATTTTTTGCGGTGTTTTTGGCACAGTTTTGAGGCATCCTTTTGGACTTTGGATTTGACCCTGTGCCTTTTTGCTGTTAGGGACCGTGTTTTACTGCACCGTTTTGCGTGCGGACTCCGACGGCGTGCTCCGTTTTGCGTGCGGACTCCATTTTGCGCGCGGATTTCGACAACGTGCTTCGTTTTGCGTGCGAATTTCGGCACCGTGCTCCGTTTTGCCTGCGAACTCCGGCGGCATGCACCGTTTTGCGTGCAGATTTCGGCACCGTGCTCCGTTTTGTGTGCGGACTTCGGCGGCGTGCTCCGTTTTGCGTGCGGACTCCGGTGGAGGCAAGGAATCGCGTGGAGGCCAATTGCAAGTGTCTACGAGCAATTGGTGGCTTACCGAGGTGGGTGGCCTTATTTTCGAGTTTAATGGACTGAACATTAAATCTGCTATAGTAGAACTATGCATGATAGTGGACTCTTGTGTAGCATGCTAGAATGTAAGAACTGTTATTCCTTACATTTATCTGAGGATCTTATGATCCCTTTTGCTTCCTACCACCTGTAAAATTGTAGCTATCTTGGAACTTGACCAAGCACCCCCGTCATATGTTGCATGTGTAACCAGACCAGTAGAAAATCCTCACTTGGGCTAGGGTTATTTATGTTTAGACATCCACACTGTTCTTTCATTCCTGGACTTAGTGTTATCCTCTCCCGGGTAGTGGGCCGAGAGGTCGGGACTTTCTGTTAGTGTGGGATGCATTTGCACTCGTGCTTGGGAGCAGAGTGGAGTATGGTAGTTGTAGTGGGTTGCTTTTCTGTGCCGGGAGCCGTTTGGGTAAACGGTAGTCCCAAGAGGTCTTGTATCCCTGTTTGTGCTGTCGCCACTGTGTTAGTGGCAGTTGTGTGTTAGCTGGACCTAGAACCCAGAACCCTTTTGACATACACATGATTTTAGTCTATCAATGTTTCCTTCCAAGCATCGAAGGGCCGGTGAAGTCTGTTCTTGTTTGATTGGACAAAGGCATCAGCCCTTCGGGGTTTGGGTAAACACTTGTTTTCTAACTGTTTTTTCTAAAAAGAACTAAAAATCATTAAAAATGGGTTTCTCCTCAAATTAAGATGGTTCTTCAAAAAGGGAACTACTTTTAGTCCTCACCCGCGTGGGTCGAGTGAAACTGGTTTTCAGAAACAAATGTCACCCTTTTTCCTGTAAATTTCCCCACTCGTAAGGATTCGAGTGGTCTGGGTTCTAGGGGCCATCCCTTTGTCGGGACGGAAGCCACGGGGGCCGAGCCAGGAACCTATTCTTGTTTGATAGGGTTGTAGGTGTTGGTCTCCCGGAACTTCCGGGCCCTAGCTGATATCTTCTGCGTGTTGTACCGAGATTGTCGTGTTCCCGAACTATAAGGGGGGCCGGGAACTTCGATAGGCGGAGCCTAGAGTCTGTTCTTGTTTGATAGGGTTCTTAGCACCGACCTTTCGGGTTTTCCAAACCCTTATGGTGTCGGCCCTTCCTGAGTTATCGGTGTGGTTGGTGTTCTATTGTGGGAGCCGTTGGGGTTGACGGTGGTCCCGGGTCGTTGAGTATTGTCCGACCAGTTTTGTTAGCCTTGAGTTGTGGGTCGTTCCTGGCTGTGGAGTATCTCCAACCAGTGTGTGTTGTGCTGCGAGCTATTGGAGAGGCTAGTGTCTCGTGTTTCGTGAGAGCTAATCAGCTGAGTCGTCGAGAGTGCTCCGACTGTTGTGCGAGATGTTTGAGGATTGAGTCTTTCCGTTCAGTGCGTGAGCGTGGATTTTGACTATAGCCTGCAGTGCCACTTTGAGCTCGACAGAGTGCGCGGATACCTTCTTCCTCGATGGGGTCGCTCCCCTCGAGAGCCACGCCCGGGGTGGATTTGTTACTTTTGTATCGCGACTTGTCGACGCGATCCCTCTAGCTGAGCCAGTTTTGGCAGCCACGGACGCGGTCCCTCTGACTGAGCCAGTTTTGACAGTCACGGACGCCCTACGTCAGTCCCGTCCTTTTGTGGATGTGCGGCAGTAGATAGGCGCAGGTTTGACTGGACCCGAGGAGGCAGTCAGTGTAGATTGGGTGACTATACTTGAGAGTCAGTAGATGCATCATATTATCATCTGTTCCACTTCTTGAGCATCTAGATAGAGGCATAGTAGCTGTAGAGTTATCCTTTTCCATCTTATTTTTCATTATCACAGTCTTTTTCTGTTATCTTATGCCTCTAGTAGACTTAGTGGGCAGACCGTTGGGCTGGTTGACGGCACCCACTGAGAACTACTGTGGGAAGTAGTTTTCACACCAGTCGTGGTGTCTTTTTCCCCAGGGACTTCTACTCCTGTTCCTGTGCTCCAGTTGTTGATCCCTCTGACCGGTTTCGAGGAAGTCGCGAGCTAGTCCCCTACCCATCGTTGGAGTGTAGCGGTACCCCTTCTGAGGATAGCTTCAGTAGATTAGTTTACTTCTTTTCCCTCTGTTGAGAGACCTTTGTTGTGAGGAATAGAGTTGTATTTTATTTTACAGTTTGAGAGACTGATGTAGTGAGGCTATTTTTGTATTGAGAGCTTGTACACTGATGTATTTATTGGAGATATCTCCCTTTTGAGTTTTGTATCAGAGGACTTTTCATATGATCGTATTTGGGAGATGGATATTGTATTATTTTCAGTTGTACAGTGATTGGATTTCAGTTTTTCAGTAGTTTACTTTCAGCTCTGATATCTGTACACTGTAGTTGATTCTTTTTGCATGTTAGACGCTTCATCTATACGGGGTTTCCGTATGGTCGGCGGATATGTTGGCGAACTCGGTGTCACGCCCCGGCGTCGAAACTGCGACCCGGGCTCGCCAACAGATCCGCCGCCCATACGGGAGGCCCCGTATAGACGAAGTGACTATCCTGCAAAAGATCAACTATACTATATAGATATCAGAGCTGAGAGTAAACTGCTGAAAATGAAAATATATACAACTCAAACTCCTCCCCAAAGCACATAAATCTCTCAAGCAGTAAGATAAAAGTACAACTCTATATCTCACTACAAAAGTCTCTCAACATGAACTCTCAAAAGTAAAGGGGGTACATCTACTCTCTGGACGACGACGACTGGTAGGGATCTATCTCGCGACTCCCTTACCTCGATCAGCCGGATCAGCAACTGGAGCAGCGGGAACAGGAGTAGAAGTTCCTGTGGGAAAAGACACCACGACGGGTGTGAGAACTACGTCCCAAGTAGTTCTTAGTGGGTGCCGCCAACAAGCCCGACGGTCTGCCCACTAAGTCTACTAGAGGCATAAAGTAACAATATAATACTGAAATAAAAGGGCTGGAAAAGTAACTCTACAGCTACTATGCCTCTATCTAGATGCTCAAGAAAATGGAACAGATGGAACACGATGCATCTACTGACACACACAGTAAACTCACCAAATCTATACTGACTGCCGCAAAGGGTCCAGTCAAGCTTGCGCCCACCTACTGCCGCACATCCTCAACAGGACGGGTCTACCGTAGGGTGTCCGTGACTACCACTAACTGGCCCAGTCAGAGGGACGGCGTCGACAAGTCGCGATAGCAAGTAACAGGCCCAACTCCGGAGTGGCACTCGAGGGGCGCGACCCCACCGAGGAAAGTATCTGCGTATCTCTGTCGAGCTCAAATATGGCTCATGCAGGCTGTAGTGATCCGGCCCTTAGGGGTATTTTTGACTCACATCTAAACCATTTAAGCCCTTAAGAGGAATAAAATTATTTAATTGTTAAAAGTTGGCCAGTGTGTAGTGCTGGTATTTTTCTGCGATAGAGCGCGGAAAATGATGGCCGACGGTGCGATCGGATCTGAAATCCGATGTTGGGATCTCCCGGAACGGAATTCTTAGTGATACGGTGATTAGTCATGCATCGGAATCCGTGCAAAATATCTTGCACCCGTTGGAGATAAGGTGGGTTATCTCGTAGGGGATAATTAATTAATTAATTAATTATCCGATGACGGAAAATAAAATTTTCTTACGTACGAATTAAAGAGGAAATTAATTAAAGATATAATACGAGCTATATAAGGGATCCCGATTATCGGAAAGAAAAGAAAAGAAAAATAAAACCCTAACCGGTGAGGAGAGAAAGAAAGAGAAAAAGGAAAAGACGGAACCCTAGCCGGAAAAAAGGGAAAGGAGAAAGAGAAAGAGCCCGATCTTCCCGGACATCGAACCGAAGGCAAGAACGCGACCGGACAACCTTCCCGTCGATCTTCGGCTAGTAAAATAATTGTTATAAATTATTTGGGATTTTTCCGTCGTCCTTTTTGTTTGAGTTCTTGGGTTCTCCGTCGTATCCGTCACCGTCGCCGTCATCGTCGTCATGCTAGGGCACGGAACGGACGGCGGAGGCGCGCGGTGCCGCTAGGGCATCGCGCGGAGGAGAATCGCGGACGACCGATCGCCGCCGCAAGCAGCGATGGGACCGCGCGGGCACCGCGCGGGCTCCGCGGGGGTCGTACCCGCGCGGGCGCCGCGCGGCCACCGCGGGGGCGGCACCCGCGCGGACCCGCAACCGCGCGGGCACCGCGTGGGCGCCGCGCTGCTGCCGCGCGGGCGGCACCCACGCGGACCCGCAACCGCGCGGGCGCCGCGCGACTGCCGCGCGGGCGGCACCCGGGCGGACCCGCAACCGCGCGGGCGGCACCCGCGCGGACCCGCAACCGCGCGGGCGGCACCCGCGCGGACCCGCAACCTCGCGGGCGCCGCCGGGGCACCCACGCGGGCGCCGCGCGGGCAACCCCGCGCGCGGGCGCCGTGCGGGGCCGCACCCGCGCGGGCGTCGCGTGGCCGCCGCACGGGCAGCACCCGCGCGAGGCGCCGCGCCGCGTGGGCACCGCCCACGGAGACCCGCCGCGCGGTTCCGAACCGCGCGGGGCTCCGACGGACGGCGACGGCGGCGCGGGATTCCGGTTTTCGTCAACCCGGACGGTGTTGGACTTTTTCGTCGAAAAGAGTAAATTGGGTCTTTTGTTTTGGGATGTTAGTACACGTTTTTGACTATAGTTATCCTTGCGGACTTTCTTTAGGTCCAGGTGCGCAGCAGGGGTGCGCGAAGGATTCAGGTGTTCCGATTTCTGTTCAGCTAGGTGGGTACGGTTGCTATAAGTGCAACAAGTGCAGTAAGTGCATCTATCATCATTAAAATGCTCTTAATTTGTCTGACAAAGTAGATGGATAGTTTAACCTTTCGCATAATTGTATTTTATCTAACAATGGAAGCGACTGCGGTCGCGGTGCTCACTACACGCCGACCTCGGCAAATCCGTTTCGGATGCTGCACGTACACAGGCGGATTGGCCTCCGCATGGGTGTACTTTTCCGGAGAAGTGGTCTTTTTGTGTGATAACCGCGGATTTATTTTACCTTTCTGGGCTTTCTGTTAATTTTATTGAACCGTTCTGTTGACAATAGGGGTCTGAGGGTAACTTTTCCTTGTTTTCTGGGCAGACGATCGGGGCTCGCGGGTATTTTTGGATAATAAAGCTCGCGAAACGGAGACCGGCGGTGTGATCGGTTTTGGATTCCGACCCCCGGATCTCCCAGAATAAATTCCGGAAGTTGGTACCGTAGCCCAGGTGACATACACAATTACCGGGGGCAGGCCGAACTCTGGTCCGCAATCAGATCGATTCTAGTCGATCAGTTGAGGTATGGGATTTAAACACCCCTTTTTCCAGTCGCTCGAGTGGTTAATTTTAATTTGGAGTCCAAAATCCACTACGCCCAAACGACTAACTAGTCGGCCTTGGGAATTAGGTTTTCCTATACCTCGCCTCCCCTCACCTTGTTGTGCGATATCCGAGCGTGGACGAGGAGCGGTTCCCCAAAACCCTCGCCCTTCCCATCGGCCGGCGTGGAAAAGAAGAGATCGATCGCCTCCCCGCAAAGATCCGACGAACGCGAAGAGGACGATCCCTCTCCTTCGCCCGGTACCGACGAAAACAAGGTGAGCCGTGCTTTCTTTTTCTTTCCTTGTCTTTTCTCGTTACGAACGAAGGGGAGGGGGGCTTTTCTTGATTCGTCGGAGATGGAAGGAGAGGGGCGAGCCACTCGCACGCGGAGCGCCGCGCGGGGCAACCCGCGCATGCGGGGGCGCCGCGCGGGGCACCCGCATGCGGGGCGCCGCGCCGGGCAACCCGCGCATGCGGGGGCGACGCGCGGGGCAGCCCGCGCATGCGGGGGCGCCGCGCAGGGCACCCGCATGCGGGGCGCTGCGCGAGGCAGCCCGCGCATGCGGGGGCGCCGCGCGGGGCGCCGCGCGTGGCAGCCCGCGCATGCGGGGGCACCGCGCGGGGCAGCCCGCGCATGCGGGGGCGCCGCGCGGGGCACCCGCATACGGGGCGCCGCGCGGGGCAGCCCGCGCATGCGGGGGCACCGCACGGGGCAGCCCGCGCATGCGGGGGCGCCGCGCGGGGCAGCCGCATGCGAGGCGCCGCGCGGGGCAGCCCGCGCATGCGGGGGCACCGCGCGGGGCAGCCCGCGCATGCGGGGGCGCCGCGCGGGCAGCACGGCAGCGCGCGGGGGTTTGGTCGCTGCCGTCGGAGGCCGGTTGGTGTTGGGGCTTTTTTTTACTTTGCGTTTAAAGGTTCTTGACCTCCCCGCCCGGGGATCCCGTTTTGCAGCTTCGGGGAGCGCGCCGGGACGCTGGGAGTCGAGCGTGGTTTTCTACTAGCGACAGGTGGGTTGATTGTGTTATTTAGCTTCGATTTCCGACGACCGTTTATTCTAGATATTACATATTATCGTTCCACTTTAAATGCCACCTATTATTGTACCTTAGATGCCACATGTAATCGCCGCACTTTAGTAGTTAGGTGTTATCATGCTCCTGATGTTACATGTTGTTGCTTTATCTTCGATTATACTTGTTAGTAGAGTACCTTGACTGCACATGTTATTATCTTACTCATGTTCATGCATTGTGGCTACTGTGCTCGAGGCTGCAACACGCGCACTCGCGGTTTGGCCACCGCGAAGGGTGCGCTTTTTCGAAAAAGTGGTCTATGACCCGTGTATACCCACGAGGTGACGTAGTGGGGCCCCTTATTAGTTGTGGGGTTTGAGGCGCCGAGGTGCGAGTGGTGCGACCCGTCGGTTTAGTTGTCCGACGTGGTCGGGTTTCTGCAGGTACGGTATGGGCCGTCGGTTTAGTTGTCCGACGTGGCCGGGTATTACAGGATACAGGTGTACAGGTTACCTCTCCACCTTGAGAGGGTGGTTGCTCCGGTTGTCTTCACGGTTTGTTTTATTATATTCTCCTGCTCTACTATTTTTTTACGTCACTGACTTCCCACTTCGTGACAGGGTTCAGTCGGGGGGAGAGGTAGGCGGCGGTGAGGACGGGACAGGAGCAGCTGGGTCGCTGGGGGCCCTGGACTGTATTTCCCCTTTCAATCTTGCATTTCATTTACATTGTAGTTATGTGAGAGGTTCGCGATACCCTCGTGGGGTCGGCGTGGATGTCGGTGTGGGTTGCATTTAGTTACCCTCTTACGCATTACTCTTCCTTTTATTTCTGTTGGCCATTTGAAAACTAAAAAGGCAAAAGCCAAAGGAAAGATTGCGAAAACCATTTTTAAAATCTAAGTGTCGTGTGGGCACTGGTTTCAAAACCCTGTGGATTTATGGATTGCGAAAGGGATTTCAAAACTTGGGTGTCGGGTGGGCACCGTTTTCAAAACCTTGTGGATTTATGCTGATTTCGAAACTCGCTTTCAAAACGTAAGCGCCGGGTAGGCGCTCTCTTCAAACAGTGGATTTATCCTTTCCAAATTGATCGGCCATACATTTTAAATAGATTAGAATGCTGGTTGTATGTTAATAATTGTTGTGATTGAATGGTTGTGTATGTTTGGAACATGTACTGAACGCCACGCCGTGCATATACAGGGGAGACTCTGTCCGTTTACAGAGTGATCCTGTATGTGTGGTGGGTCTGGGCATGCGCCGGGGAAGAGGGGTTCTCTTTTACAAAAAAGGAAATTTGTACGTCAAATGTTTGACTTTTGTGAATCGTTTCCGCTAAAACAAACCCCCCGGGGTGTGACATTTTGACCCGTGTACCTCACAAAGGGGTGGGAGCCGTGAGGACCTCTTCGCGCCTGCTGCAAATAGCACACCAGCACCGTGAAGAGGTTAAAAGCATCAAAAAGGTGTTTGCGCATGAGGGGAGACTTTAGTCTCTCCGACAGGTACTCTGGGGTTGGTGCCCAACTTAATTGATAAATCTGGGGTTGGTGCCCAGCTTAATTATGTACAGGGTTTTAGCGAAAGGTTCCGGTGTAATCGGTTTGCTCCTTATTCCTTATTGATATTTAGACATCTACTTTGTTTGTCACTGACTTTACCCACTCTGTGACAGGTATTACTAGGTGTGTTAGCCGGGATGGCGGTGAGAAAGCGTCGCGAGGACCGTAGTCAGGATACTTGGGTTTTTATCTCATTTTCCCTCATGCCTTAATTAGTTATTTTGCTTGTGGACTTTATTAGTCGTGGACATGTATTAGTTAGCACTGTGGATGAGATGTACTTTTGCGTTTAGATACTTTTAGTGATGTTTTCTTATGCGGCACGCTTTCATGAAAAACTAAATGATTTCGAAAATATTTTCTCAAAACGAAGCGCCGTGTGGGCACGGGTTTTGCAACCGCTGGTTTTATCCTTTCCAAACGGTGACGCCGCTTTAATAACTTGCTTGAAAAAAACAAGGTGTCGAGTGGACACCGGTCTTTTAAAACATTAGTTAAATTACTGTACTCTGTTTGACGATGTATGTGTGACGCCCCGAGTCCGCCAATTTGTACGGTTCGGGCACGCCAATAGACCCGCCAATCGGGTAAGACCTTTTCCTACCCGAAAGGAACGGTAACATCCATAATAACACAACAAGTGTATGCGGAAGCTCAATATCAGAGTACTAAAAATCACTACAAATTTAAAACTTCCATTCAATAACAATTAGTTAATACGGAAATGAAAGCATACAAGAGTGAACCATGCATTACTTTATTACACTTTACATTTCTGAACTTGCAATATAAAATTATTACAATTCTTTTACACAAATTCCTCACCATACAAGGTCCACTCAAGCAATATAAAAATGGGATACCTCTGCTAGACCCTCTAGGTCTCTATGCTGCTGGGCCCTTGCCCGTCGTATACCTCGCCGTCTGCCTCTGAACCGTCGCGATCGCTGCATCCATACCTGAACCTGTGGGGGGGGCACCCAAGGGGTGTGAGAACTCCTGACAGAGTTCCCAGTGGGTTCAACCACCGAGAAAAAATGTCCTACACCACTTGGTCCAATGGAAGCAATAACAATAGAGTGCTAGGAAACTAAAATCCTCAATATCAAAATGCTGTTATACAAAATATATATCACTACACTAACTGTGTAAACTCATCGACCCAGCACTACTCTGTCTAGTCATACTAGGCTACTAAGCACCAACTCGGCCACTATGCCGCTATATATAAGGTCAAACTAACCCGGCCACCTTGGCCACTCTATCTTTCTCTTTTCCTTTACATTCTGGTGCTTTAGTTCAAGTTAACCCTCGGAAATTCTTATCCAACGGGCCCGAGCCCGGTAGTCCTGCTACCATAAGATAAGATTTCTAAGGTTGCCGATAGCACCCGCAAGTGCTACCCCGCCCAACGGGGAACTTGTCCTACGGGTCACTGCCCGGGAGAGGGACACTGCCCTTGGCTCCGACAAGGCTACTTTTTACCACCGAAGGTACGCTCGTTTTATCTTTATATTTTCTTTCTTTTATTTTCTTTTTCTTTCTCTTTTTACTTTAATTCTTAGCCTCTTTGCCTTTGAACACTTGCTTTTCTTTCTTATTCGAGCTTATAGCTCCCTTTTGCCACTGGCAAATCTCTTTCTCTTTCCTTTGAGCATCTAGCTCTTTGCTTTCACTTTAAGCCTTTCGAAAGTACCTCGTCCGACGGGTCACTGCCCAGGGAGTCTTGCTCCACTTGACTATCAGTTTAATTCTTTAACTTTGTGGCCACATACTCTCTTCTTTGCCGAACCTGGAGTTACATTATCTCTATTTACCTGTTGCACTTTGCATTTAGAGTTACCTTGACTCTAATCCATTTTCTGTGAGTATAAACTCCACTAGTCACCTTAGGTTCTCTTACCTAAGTTTCATATCTTGTTTAACCTAGAGTTCCTTGACTCTATGTTAACCTAGTCTATTCTCAACCTACTAACTTACCTTAGGTTTCCTTTACCTAAGTCTTATATCATGCTCATCCTAGAGTCCTTGACTCTATGTTGATCACTTTATCCAATGTTCTTAGGTTATCTCCTAAGACAATGCCACTCATTCAATCCTAGGATATACTCCTAAGTTTGATGCCACTCATTAACCCTGAGTCTAGGTTTTCTCCTAGTCTTACTACCAACATGTCCTTTTTCCTTATGCTTTCACATGATTCCTAGGGCTATACCCTAACATGATCACAGATAACGAATAATTGATTCCCCTTTTTACGCATGCAATTATTTCCATCTCAATCATCAATAAAGTTTAACATCTACGCAGGCAATTATCATCTATATTTAGCAGTTCAGAAAAATCCACTTTTCTATCTATATCCTTCTACACATACAAATTTATCTCTTATTCTAATAATTAGAAAAGTTTACTTCTCTTCTATATCCATCTACACATGCAAATTCAATCATAATTACCCAACACCTCTAATAGGCTACTATCATGCTTCAAGATCAAAAGCAGAGGAAAAAGTGAAGAGGCCACCCATTTTCGGTAGAATCCCCCACCTCGGTGTATTCTTTTTGTCCTTGAAGGAGACAATTTCAACTCCTTGGATCCGTGAGACTTCCCTACATTGTAAGGAAAGCAAAAGATAAATCAATTGCTTTTAAATGATTCACTAAAATTCATAAGGCGGTAAAACTAACCCCTTTCTGACAACATAAAGGGAAAAATCCCTATTTGGTCATTTTCCCCAACCAAAAGGCTAATTTTTGCTTGGTTCGTAGAAATGAGAGGAGAATAATCCTCCCATGGCATGTTGCCAAAAAGAAACTTGCTCAACTCGATTCGGGATCAAAATGCTCTCAAAAATTTGAGAAAAGCTCAATTTTTGAGAGGATAATAGCATTTGGTCATTTTCCCCCACCAAAAGGCTAATTTTTGATCGGTTCATAAAAATGAGAGGAGAATAGTCATCCCATGGCATATTGCCAAAAAGAAACTTGCTCAACTCGATCCGGGGTCAAAACGCTCTCGAAAATTCGGGAAAAGCTCAATTTGAGCAATTTCCCCCAATTCACCGATTTTGCATTTGGCAAATCGAGAAATTGCATTCTTAAAATTGGAGAGAACTCAATTTGGGCAATTTCTCCCAATTACCAATTTTGCAAAGAAAAGAAGAAGAAATTTTCTTCTTTCTTCTTTTCTTCTTTTCTTTTCCTTCTCATTTCTTCTCTTTTTCTTCTTCTCTTCTCTTTTTTTTTTGTCAATTCCCTTTGCTGCTTGGTGCTGGCCCTAGCAGCAGCAGCCAATGCTGCTACTGCAGGCCCTAGCAGCAGCAGCCCATGCTGCTGCTGCTGGCATTGCTGGCAGCAGCAGCTAGAGCTGCTGCTGCTAGCCCCTCCAGCAGCAGCTCGAGCTGCTGCTGCTGGTGGCTCAACCAGCAGTAGCAGCTGCTGGTGGCCCAGCCAGCAGCAGCCAATGCTGCTGCTGGCTGCCCAACCAGCAGCAGCAGGCGCAGGGCAGCAGCAGCAGCTAGCTGCTGCAGCCCAGCCCCGCACCCCCTCTCCTTTTTTTTTTTTCTTTTTTTTTTTTAAATTCTCCTGCCAAGAAAGAGGAGAGAGGGAGAGAGAGAGAGAGAGAGAGAGAGAGAGAGAGAGAGAGAGAGAGAGAGAGAGAGTACCTTCTTCTCTTCCTTCTTCTTCTTATTCTTCTTCTTCTTTCTTTCTCCCTGCTCCAACAGAGGAACGAAGAGAGAGAGAGATGTGGGATTTCAAGAGGGAGAGAGAGAGAGAGAGAGAGAGAGAGAGAGTGTGTTTAAATTCCTGCAGGGGGTAGTTGGGTTAGGGATGTGCTTTTACGAAATTGCCCCCAACTTACAAAATAAATCCCAAACTGCCCCTGTTTTCCTGCAGTTTCCTCCTGCAGTGAACAAATTCGGATACCCCTCTTTCTCCGCGTTTTTCCGTCAACTGGGAAATCAAAACTGCAATTTTCTTCTCCCCTTTATTGTAGAAATTTTTATTAAACTTCCCACGATTTTTTTAAAATTTTTGGACTACTCTAAGCCCTCGAAAGAGAGCCCCTAAAAAGCTTCGCGATAAACTGCACTGTCAAAAACTGCAGTTTCAGAATTTACGAAGCATTTTTCTTCGCTTCGTTCTCCAATTTTTCCTTAATCGCTCACCTAGGTTTTTCACCCCTTTTACTCAGAAAACTTTTGTTAGACACTCCACGATTTCTTTTAAATTTTTGGGCCACTCTAAGCCTTCGAAAGAGAGCCCCGAAAAAGCTTCGCAATAAACTGCACTGTCAAAAACTGCAGTTTCAGAATTTATGAAGCATTTTTCTTCGCTTCGTTCTCCAATTTTTCCTTAATCGCTCACCTAGGTTTTTCACCCCTTTTACTCAGAAAACTTTTGTGAGACACCCCATGATTTCTTTTAAATTTTTGGGCCACTCTAAGCCTTCGAAAGAGAGCCCCGAAAAAGCTTCGTGATTACGAATTTCAGAAATTCTAGAATTTGCTAAGTCCTTGGGGTTCAAGTCACTTTTCGACCCGATGCCCTTCGCGTCAGCCCGAAACGCACCGAACTCGACTGTAAACATATTTAAAACATGTTACAAGTCTCCTCGCCGAATTTCGCCATTTTGCGAACTCGGCGAACACGAATCCAAATTTCGCAAACTTGAGGCTTCGCTTCTCAACCACAACTCACTTTTCGACTCAACGGCTTTTTCGTCGATTCGAAATGCTTCCAACCCACTTGTAATGACATTTGAAATGTGTTACAAGCATTTTTGCTGAGTTTCGCCACTTTCCAGAAATCGGCGAACTTAAGCTTTAGAATTTGAAACTTCAAATTCTCAACTTACAACTCACTTTTCGACTCAACGGCCTCTGCGTCGATTCGAAATGCTTACAACTCACTTGTAATTACATTTGAAATATGTTACAAGTATTTTTGCTGAGTTTGGCCATTTATGGGTCACCAAAAGCCTCGCTGTATCAAAAATCGCTGGCGGACCCCGTTCTCGCAATCCGGGTGTCCGATCAACGCGAAATTTTTACTGTGGCCTTAAAACAATATTACGGAGCTCCCAGAATTTTCTTAGAATTTTCCGACACTGTGAATTTCCACTAAAAATCTGGGCCCCCTTTTTCAATTAAAATTCTAAATCCCTCATTTTTAATCCGATTTCGGCCCAATTCGCTTCCACATCATCCTCACTTCTCTAACTTTCATAAAAATAGTATTTCATACCATTTTTATTTAGATTTATTATATGTGCCGAAAATCCGGTACATTACAGTATGTCTATTGTATGGTTGATGGTTGATGTATGATATTGTAAATGAGACGCCGTGCATATACAAAGCAGACTCTATCCGTGGGCAGAGAAAATTTGTGTATGTGGCGGTCTGGCACGCACCGGGGATGAGGTTTAAGTTACCTTGTTAAGAAAAAAAAAATAATACACGCAATTTTTCGCTTTGATAGACTCAAAAATCCCCGGGGGCGTGACAGATTAAATGGTATCAGAGAAAAACAACCATAACCATAGTAGACGTGATCCACATCCACAGTGCAAGGTGCCACAAGCAAATTGGACATGAGATAACCAAGGTATAGGTGCGTAGTACGTGAGAGTACGGGGAAAAGGGAACGTAATATAGGTGTAATCGTAAGACAGGGTGCTAGGGTTATAACCTTAGGGTTAACCTGGTTTCTCTGTTTATAGCGGACGATGGCCCGGACTAGATCGTCCACCGAGAATGCGGACGCGGATAGAGTGACCCCGGCCACCGCAGAGAACCAGCTCCTCCGGCGATAACTGCGGGAAATGGCCGGCCAGGTGGCGACGCTGACGGAGCAGGTTCATCAACTGACGCAGCGACAGGCAACCGCGCCAGCCGAGCGCGATCCGAACCCCTCCGCCCGAAACCACCGCACCCACTACGGAACCGCAAGGGACGGGTGGTACGACGACGGAACAGCCCCCAGCCCCAAGGGATGTACCTACTCCGACGACCTCGGGGCCCGTGTTGGGAGCGACAGCGGGGGAGGTAGGAACGACCCCTACTCTTGGGGGGTCCGCCGCTGCATGAGGGATCACGGAGCAATGAGCGACGCGAGAAAGGGTCAGGACGAATTTGACTAAGTTCAAGAAGCATGACCCTCCCACTTTCGAGGGAGAGACGACCGATCCATGGGTCGTCGAGAAATGGGTGGATACCATGGAAAAACTCCTCGAGGACCTACTGATGGAGGAGCACGAGCGGGTTCCACTAGCCGTCCACTTTCTCGAAGGGAATGCACGCATCTGGTGGAAGACGGTACGCCCGGATCCGTCTACAAACGACCCGCTACCGACATGGTCGGCCTTTAGAGAGGAACTTTTTGGCGCTTTCTTCTCCGATAGCGTCAAGCGGCAATTGGAAGACGACCTGAAGAACATTAGACAAGGGAACCGCTCGGTCATGGAATATCAAAGGGAGTTTGTAAGATTGGTTAACTGCGTCCCGTTTATTATACGGGATGAACCCCACAAGGCCCGTCTTTTTGTGGACGGGTTACGGAGCGACATCTTCGAGATGGTTCAAGCAGCGGACCTGCGCACGTTCAGGGAGGTGGTGGACAGGGCCACCATTGTGGAGCGGGGATTCGCTATCACCCGAGCTCGACGAGAGGGATCAGAAAATAACCGGGAGAGGAAGCGGACACAGACTTACCCGGGAGGGGGCCCGTCTGGTGTGAGCCGACCCCCAAAGTACCCCAAGACGCAACAAGGAAGCAAGAGTGCGCCTACCGGAAAGCCGCGACCAGCGAACAAGCCATATGTTATTTGCGGAGCATCGCATCCAGTGACGGAATGCCCTAAGAGACAGGATCACTGTTACCGCTGCGGCAAACCGGGGCATTTCCGATTCAACTGTCCCCTGAATACTGGGGCGGCATCTTCCACAGCTTCCACCCCAACGGCGCAGCCACCAGGACGGGGTAGAGCATCAACGGGGATGCCCCCACACCCTCCGGCGCCAAGAGCAGAAGGAGAATCGCGACCACAACCAGGAGGGAGGCTCTACTCCATGGGCCAGCATGGAGCGACAGTGCCAGAGGAGGTGGTCGCAGGTATTACCTCCGTTTCTAATTTTCGAGCTCGAACCCTGTTTGACACCGGGGCGACTCGCTCCTTTATTTCCCGCACTTTTGCACAAACACATCTGCTAGAAAGTAGTCCCCTTGATGTCTTACTGACCGTCCAGACCCCTGGGGGGCCAATCGCCGCGACTGGCCTAGTACCCTCGTGTTCAATAAGACTGGGAAGGTTGTCGTGCCCCTGGGATCTGGTGGTCATACCGCTAAAAGAATACGACGTGGTTTTGGGCATGGACTGGCTTACCGAGTATCAGGCGGTCATCGACTGCGAGAAGCGCCAGGTGCAACTACAGAAGCCGGGATTCCCAGAAAACGTGTACTTGGCATGTAAAAGCACTTCCTTTTTGGCTATCATCTCCGCGTCGCGGGCTAGGAAGTTGATGCAGGGCGGGTGCGTGGCCTATCTAGCCTCGGTAGATTTAGCCGCCCGACCCGTTCCCTCGCCTTCCGAAATTCCAGTGGTAAAGGAATTTCCGGATGTATTTCCGGCAGAGCTCCCCGGAATGCCACCGGAACGAGAGGTCGACTTCCCTGTTGAACTACTTCCCGGCACCAAACCCATCACCAAGGCACCGTACAGGATGGCCTTCGCGGAGTTGAAGGAACTCAAGGCACAGTTGGAGGACCTTTTGGATAAGGGTTTCATCAGACCTAGCGCATCACCCTGGGGCGCGCCCGTCCTGTTTGTGAGGAAGAAGGACGGAAGTCTCCGGTTGTGCATCGACTACCGGGAGATAAATAAGGTCACCGTTAAGAACAAGTACCCCCTGCCAAGGATCGACGACCTCTTCGACCAACTACAGGGGGCGACGGTGTTTTCAAAGATTGATCTGCAGTCGGGCTATCATCAGGTCCAGGTCAAGGGGGAGGACATCCCCAAAACGGCTTTCCGGACTCGCTACGGCCATTACGAATTTACAGTAATGTCGTTCGGGCTCACAAATGCCCTGGCGGTGTTCATGGACATGATGAACAGGGTATTCAAACCCTTCCTGGACTTATTCGTGGTAGTCTTCATCGACGATATCCTCATCTACTCCCGTACAGACGAGGAACACGAAGAACATCTGCGCACAGTCCTCCAGACCCTACGGGAACAGAAACTCTACGCCAAACTCAAAAAGTGTGAGTTTTGGCTCCGTGAGGTCGGCTTCTTGGGGCACGTAATCTCGGCGGCTGGAGTCGCAGTCGATCCGAAGAAGATAGATTCGGTGGCGGACTGGCCCCAACCGACGATGGTGACGGAGATTCGAAGCTTCCTGGGATTAGCCGGGTACTACCGGTGCTTCGTGGAGGGTTTCTCCAAGATAGCCACCCCCTTAAACCGTTTGACTATAAAGGGGGAAAAGTTCATCTGGACGGACAAATGTCAGAGGAGCTTCGAGGAGCTCAAGGATAGATTGACGCGAGCCCCGATTCTCGCCCTGCTAGAACCAGGGGAGGATTATGAAGTGTATTGCGATGCGTCGCGAAACGGACTGGGTGGAGTACTCATGCAACGGTCAAGGCAGCTCAAGGAATACGAGCGGAACTACCCCGTGCACGATTTGGAACTCGCAGCGGTTGTGTTCGTCCTCAAGCTTTGGAGACACTACCTGTATGGGGCACACTCCAATGTGTACTCAGATCATAAAAGTCTTAAGTACCTTTTCACCCAAAAGGAGTTAAATTTGCGACAAAGACGGTGGCTCGAGCTACTGAAGGATTATAATTTAACGATCCACTACCACCCGGGAAAGGCAAACGTGGTGGCCGACGCCCTGAGCCGCAAGGGGCAGGTCGAGGAGGCAGGGTTAAGTGCCATCACCCAGCAAGATAATCTGATTGCGGAATTTTCGCGATTAAGACTAGAAGTAGTACCGGCGGGTACAGTCGCACAACTTCTGACACTGGTGGTCAGACCTACCTTGCTTGACAGAGTCCTCGAGGGGCAGTCGACTGATGACCAACTCCAGCTGGTGCGAAGTAGAGTAACTGCCGACCAAGAAGGTGATTTCACAGTAAACTCCGACGGCACGATACGATTTCGGGGACGAATCTGCGTGCCGGATCTATCGGAACTCAAAGAGGAAATCCTGCGGGAGGCGCATACTGCTCCATATGCAGCGCACCCCGGGGGAACGAAGATGTACAAGGACGTCAAACAGACCTTCTGGTGGCCCAAAATGAAGGAAGACGTGACTCGGTTTGTGGCACACTGCCTGGTGTGGCAACGGGTGAAGGCCGAGCACCAGCGTCCGGCAGGAAAATTGCAACCCTTACCGGTGCCCGAGTGGAAGTGGGACATGATTACCATGGATTTTGTGACCGGGTTCCCGAGATCGTCATAGGGACACGATGCAATATGGGTAATTGTGGACCATCTGACGAAATCGGCCCACTTTCTGCCCATACACACGACGTGGACGCGGGAACGACTTGCACAAACCTACATCAACGAGATAGTAAGGTTGCATGGGGTGCCGACATCCATCACGTCGGACAGGGACACGCGATTTGTGTCAAACTTTTGGCAGAGCCTGCAGCGAGCAATGGGAACCAAGTTGCACTTCAGTACGGCTTTTCACCCGCAGTCCGACGGACAATCAGAGCGGGTGATACAAATTGTGGAGGACATGCTTCGAGCATGCGTTTTGGACTTGGGCGAAGGACGTCGGAAAAATCCCAAATAATTTATAACAATTATTTTACTAACCGAAGATCGACGGGAAGGTTGTCCGGTCGCGTTCTTGCCTTCGGTTCGATGTCTGGGAAGATCGGGCTCCTTCTCTTTCTCCTTTCCCTTTTTTCCGGCTAGGGTTCCGTCTTTTCCTTTTTCTCTTTCTTTCTCTCCTCACCGGTTAGGGTTTTATTTTTCTTTTCTTTTCTTTCCGATAATCGGGATCCCTTATATAGCTCGTATTATATCTTTAATTAATTTCCTCTTTAATTCGTACGTAAGAAAATTCTATTTTCCGTCATCGGATAATTATTTAATTAATTAATTATCCCCTACGAGATAACCCACCTTATCTCCAACGGGTGCAAGATATTTCGCACGGATTCCGATGCATTACTAATCACCGTATCACTAAGAATTCCGTTCCGGGAGATCCCGACATCGGATTTCAGATCCGATCGCACCGTCGGCCATCATTTTCCGCGCTCTATCGCAGAAAAATACCAGCACCACACACTGGCCAACTTTTAACAATTAAATAATTTTATTCCTCTTAAGGGCTTAAATGGTTTAGATGTGAGTCAAAAATACCCCTAAGGGCCGGATCATTACACCACTCACATTTTATAAAAAGTTTCGTCCCGAAACTTAAGTACAAACCCCACTAATCAACTCGGGAAAACATTCTCTCATCTTCGATTCCAGTTCCCAAGTCGCCTCGTGCTCTTCGTGGTTGCTCCACTTGACCTTTACATAGGGGATTGTTCGTTTGCGCAACTTCTTGTCCTCTCTCGCCAAAATCCGCACCGGCGTCTCCTCGACGCTTAAATCCTCTCGCAACTCGATGGTGGAGGCATCCAAGGCATGAGAGGGATCAGCTAGGTACTTCCGGAGCATTGAGACATGGAACACGTTATGGACTCGTTCGAGGTTCGGCGGCAGGGCTAATCGGTACGCCACCGGTCCTACGCGTTCTAGGATCTCGAACGGTCCTACGTACCTCGGGCTTAACTTTCCCTTTATGCCGAAGCGTCGGTTCCCCTTAGAGGGTGAAACTCGGAGTAACGCATGCTCACCCACCATGAACTCTAAGTCTCGGCGTCTGTTGTCCGCGTAGATTTTCTGTCTGCTCTGGGCGGTCAGTAGCCTTTGTCTAATCAATCGCACCTTTGCTTCGGTCTCCTCCACCAAATCTGGGCCCAGAAACTTACGCTCACCCAAGTCGTCCCAGCATATTGGAGACCGACAGCGGCGCCCGTACAGGGCCTCGTATGGTGCCATCTGAATGCTGGCCTGGTAACTGTTATTGTAGGCAAATTCCACTAGGGGCAAACACCATGCCGACCCTTCGCCCAGGTCCAAAACGCATGCCCGAAGCATGTCCTCCACAATTTTTATCACCCGCTCTGATTGTCCGTCGGTCTGCGGGTGAAAAGCCGTACTGAAGCGCAACTTGGTTCCCATTGCTCGCTGCAGGCTCTGCCAAAAGTTTGACACAAATCGCGTGTCCCTGTCCGACGTGATGGATGTCGGCACCCCATGCAACCTTACTATCTCGTTGATGTAGGTTTGTGCCAGTCATTCCCGCGTCCACGTCGTGTGTATGGGCAAAAAGTGGGCCGATTTCGTCAGACGGTCCACAATTACCCATATTGCATCGTGTCCCTGTGACGATCTCGGGAACCCGGTCACAAAATCCATGGTAATCATGTCCCATTTCCACTCGGGCACCGGTAAGGGTTGCAATTTTCCTGCCGGACGCTGGTGCTCGGCCTTCACTCGTTGGCACACCAGGCAGTGTGCCACAAACCGAGTCACGTCTCCCTTCATTTTGGGCCACCAGAAGGTCTGCTTGACATCCTTGTACATCTTCATTCCCCCGGGATGCGCTGCATATGGAGCAGTATGCGCCTCCCGCAGGATTTCCTCTTTGAGTTCCGGTAGATCCGGCACGCAGATTCGTCCCCGAAATCGTATCGTGCCATCGGAGTTTACTGTGACATCACCTTCTTGGTCGGCAGTTACTCTATTTCGCACCAGCTGGAGTTGGTCATCAGTCGACTGCCCCTCGAGAATTCTGTCAAGCATGGTAGGTCTGACCACCAGTGTCAGAAGTTGTTCGACTGTACCCGCCGGTACTACTTCTAGTCTTAATCGCGAAAACTCCGCAATCAGACTATCTTGTTGGGTGATGGCACTTACCCCTGCCTTTTCGGCCTGCCCCTTACGGCTCAGGGCGTCGGCCACCACGTTTGCCTTTCCCGGGTGGTAGTGGATCGTTAAATCGTAATCCTTCAGTAGCTAGAGCCACCGTCTTTGTCGCAAATTTAACTCCTTTTGGGTGAAAAGGTACTTAAGACTTTTATGATCTGAATACACATTGCAGTGTGCCCCATACAGGTAGTGTCTCCAAAGCTTGAGGACGAACACAACCGCTGCGAGTTCCAAATCGTGCACGGGGTAGTTTCGCTCGTATTCGTTGAGCTGCCTTGACGCATAGGCTATAACCTTTCCCCATTGCATGAGTACTCCACCCAGTCTGTTTCGCGACCCATCGCAATACACTTCATAATCCTCCCCTGGTTCTGGCAGGGCGAGAATCGGGGCTCGCGTCAATCTATCCTTGAGCTCCTCGAAGCTCCTCTGACATTTGTCCGTCCAGATGAACTTTTCCCCCTTTTTAGTCAAGCGGTTTAAGGGGGTGGCTATCTTGGAGAAACCCTCCATGAAGCGCCAGTAGTACCCGGCTAATCCTAGAAAGCTTCGAATCTCCGTCACCGTCGTCGGTTGGGATCAGTCCGTCACCGAATCTATCTTCTTCGGATCGACTGCGACCCCGGCCGCTGAGATTACGTGCCCCAAGAAGCTGACCTCACGGAGCCAAAACTCGCACTTTTTGAGTTTGGCGTAGAGTTTCTGATCCCGTAGGGTCTGGAGGACTGTGCGCAGATGTCCTTCATGTTCCTCGTCTGTACGGGAGTAGATGAGGATATCGTCGATGAAGACCACCACGAATAAGTCCAGGAAGGGTTTGAATACCCTGTTCATCATGTCCATGAACACTGCCGGGGCATTTGTGAGCCCGAACGGCATTATTGTAAATTCGTAATGGCCGTAGCGAGTCCGAAAAGCCGTTTTGGAGATGTCCTCCCCCTTGACCTGGACCTGATGATAGCCCGACTGCAGGTCAATCTTTGAAAACACCGTCGCCCCCTGTAGTTGGTCGAAGAGGTCGTCGATCCTTGGCAGGGGGGTACTTGTTCTTGACGGTGACCTTATTTATCTCCCGATAGTCAATGCACAACCGGAGACTTCCGTCCTTCTTCCTCACAAACAGGACGGGCGCGCCCCAGGGTGACGCGCTAGGTCTGATGAAGCCCTTATCCAAAAGGTCCTCCAACTGTGCCTTGAGTTCCTTCAACTCTGCGAAGGCCATCCTGTACGGTGCCTTGGTGATGGGTTTGGTACCGGGGAGTAGTTCAATAGGGAAGTCGACTTCTCGTTCCGGCGGCGCTCCGGGGAGCTCTGCCGGAAACACATCCGGAAATTCCCTTACCACGGGAATTTCGGAAGGCGAGGAAACGGGTCGGGTGGCTAAATCTACCGAGGCTAGATAGGCCACGCACCCGCCCTCCATCAACTTCCTAGCTCGCGACGCGGAGATGATAGCCAAAAAGGAAGTGCTTTTACATAACAAGTACACATTTTCTGGGAATCCCGGCTTCTGTAGTTGCACCTGGCGCTTCTAGCAGCCGATGATCGCCTGATACTCGGTAAGCCAGTCCATGCCCAAAACCACGTCGTATTCCTTTAGCGGTATGACCACCAGATCCCAGGGGCACGACAACCTTCCCAGTCTTATTGAACACGAGGGTACTAGGCCAGTTGCCGCGATTGGCCCCCAAGGGGTCTGGACGGTCAGTAAGACATCAAGGGGACTACTTTCTAGCAGATGTGTTTGTGCAAAAGTGCGGGAAATAAAGGAGCGAGTCGCCCCGGTGTCAAACAGGGTTCGTGCTCGGAAATTAGAAACGGATGTAATACCTGCGACCGCCTCCTCTTGCAGTGTCACTCCATGTTGGCCCATGGAGTAGAGCCTCCCTCCTGGTTGTGGTCGCGATTCTCCTTCTGCTCTTGGCGCCGGAGGGTGTGGGGGGCATTCCCGTTGATGCTCTACCCCGTCCTGGTGGCTGTGCCGTTGGGGTGGAAGCTGCGGAAGATGCCGCTCCAGTGTTCAGAGGACAGTTGAATCGGAAATGCCCTGGTTTGCCGCAGCGGGTAACAGTGATCTTGTCTCTTAGGGCATTCCGTCACTGGATGCGATGCTCCGCAAATAACGCATGGCTTGTTCGCTGGTCGCGGCTTCCCGATAGGCGCACTCTTGCTTCCTTGTTGCGTCATGGGGTACTTTGGGGGTCGGCTCCCACCAGACGGACCCCCTCCCGGGTAAGTCTGCTTCCGCTTCCTCTCCCGGTTATTTTCTAATCCCTCACGTCGAGCTCGGGTGATAGCGAACCCCCGCTCCACTATGGTGGCCCTGTCCACCACTTCCCTGAATGTGCGCAGGTCCGCTGCCGGAACCATCTCGAAGATGTCGCTCCGTAATCCATCCACAAAAAGACGGGCCTTGTGGGGTTCATCTCGTATAACAAACAGGACGCAGTTAACCAATCTTACGAACTCCCTTTGATATTCCATGACCGAGCGGTTCCCTTGTCTAATGTTCTTCAGGTCGTCTTCCAATTGCCGCTTGACGCTATCGGAGAAGAAAGTGTCAAAAAGTTCCTCTCTAAAGGCCGTCCATGTCAGTAGCGGGTCGTTTGTAGACGGATCCGGGCGTACCGTCTTCTACCAGATGCGTGCATTCCCTTCGAGGAAGTGGACGGCTAGTGGAACCCGCTCGTGTTCCTCCATCAGTAGGTCCTCGAAGAGTTTTTTCCATGGTATCTACCCATTTCTCGACGACCCATGGATTGGTCGTCTCTCCCTCAAAAGTGGGAGGGTCATGCTTCTTGAACCTAGTCAAATTCGTCCTGACCCTTTCTCGCGTCGTTCGTTGCTCCATGATCCCTCCTACAGCGGCGGACCCCCCGAGAGTAGGGGTCGTTCCTGTTGGGTTATATGTAATAATGGATCTAAATAGGGGAAAAAAACACCTAGAGGGGGGTGAATAGGTATAAACAATAAACACTCAAAAAATCATTGCGCAATAAAAACCCAATGCGGAAATATAAATGAACACGCAAGATTTTTACGTGGAAAACTCCAAACCGGAGTAAAAAACCACGGGACCGATAACACGGTGAAATCCACTAGAATTAAACACGTACAAGGTGATATACCGTACTCACAGACGACTCAACCTTTTCCATACGCTCCTAGTTGATCTTCTCCGCTCGCTCCGCAACGCGTCTCGAATCCACGATCTGCGTCCAACGTCGAGTCCACGACGTCTGACCGAATCCACGGTCTTCACCCAGTAGCACGCTTCGAATCCACGAACGTACCTCACTCTGAATCCACGAGAGCGGTTGCACCTTGAATCCACAAGGCCACGCGAGTCCACGCGCCGATTTTGGGGGTAAATCGTTGTTTTTGGGTGGTGATGATCCGCCGAATACTTAGATCAAAGATAGATAGGAAATACCATCTAAGTATTCATTAGTTTGATTCAACTCAAGATGTGAGTATGAAAACCTAGAATCAAACTAATCAATATAGATGAAGAAACATAGAGTAATATCTAATGATTTCCTTTCTTCTCTATATGTGGATCTAGGGCCGTATAAGATGATATTTGATTATGACGGCTCTATGTGGATTATCTGGATTAACCCTAGAAAAGAATCATAGGGTCTATTTATAGGTTAGAAACCCTAGGAAGAAGATAAGGATCAAAAACTGTCGTTTCTGGAAATTTTTACGACGGCGATCCGGATCGGATTAGCTGTGATCCGGACCGTCGTAACGAGTCAGGCAATTCCAGAAAAACGAAGGTTCGGGATCCGGATCGAAGTGCTTGATCCGGATCGTTCATACAGTTCACCAAACATCAACGTTCGGGATCCGGATTGCGAAGCCTGATCCGGATCGTTCAAGGAAAATGGTAAACTCAATGTTCGGGATCCGGATCAAGGGAAGCTACGATCCGGATTGAACTGGTGTATGAACGAACCACCTTCGGGATCCGGATTGAACAATCTGATCCGGATCCTGAACAAGTCTCATGTTCAGTTCTTGATTTTTATGCAATAAGAAATTCTTCCACGTGTTTCTACACTACAAGAAGTATTCGGATCACCAAAAATATTTAGTTAAACTTACCTGATCCTTTTGAATTCTTCTTTTCTCGAGATTGAGGTATATGATCCAAACTTCATTCATCTTCAATCTTCAAGACTTAACACTTTCACGAAATGCGTCAAAACAAAATCCTTAACAATCTCCCCCTTTGGCGGTTTCGTGACAAAACATAGATCCACTCAAGAAAATTCAAAAAGATATTTTTGTTGCTATCACCATACAACAAAAAATTTTACAATGGAGATCCAAAATAAAATACATGAGTTAAACTCCTAAAACAGACTCTAGACTTAGACATCTGTACTCTCTCCAAAAAGAATCATTCTTGACAAAAGAAATCGTTAGATACCTCAAGAATTTTATATCATTCAAAAACCACATACAGAGATGAAGTTATACTCATTTACACTTACCATGACATTTATACATTCAGATATGTAAACTGATCATAGTTAAAACACCAACATATCTTCTATGCAATCAAAATCCAAATGTCATGTTAGTGAACATCAACTTGTTAGTTATATTACATGCCCAAATAGTTAGACGAATAGTTAGCCGAGGCATGCATTCAAACACAAATGAAAACCGAAAGTTGAAGTTCTACTTACCTTTCAAGTTGAGGTCAAGTTGAGTCAAGTTGAGGTTATACTTACCTCTATAGTTTCAAGTTTCTCACAACCACATTGTATCAATGTCTCAATTGTCTATACTTCTCTCTCCCCCTTTTTGTCACAAAAATTAGCCAAAGATTACCAAAATGGAGAGAATGGTTAACAGTTCAAGTTTGAGAACTAAAAACTAAAACTAAACTTAAAGACCTGCACAAAAGAAAGTAAAAAAAATGAAGTTCCTGCACAAGAGAAGGATTAAGCAAACAATTCAAGCATCTGAATCTGAGTCATCCGAGGCGGAGTCCTCAGAGCTCGTGCAACCCAGCTTTTTCAAAATTCCTTTAAGCAATCCCGAAATCGTAGAACACTCTTGTTTCATATGATGTATGTCCTTGGACATCTTTCTGAGTCCTAGAGCCATTTTGTCTTGTTCTTGTTTGTTGGAAGACTCCAGGTTTCCCTTTTGGTCAATTCTTCTGGAAGTTGAAGAACGTTGTGTGACGATTGACGGAGCAGTCTGTCCTTCATTCCGAGGAGATCGTCTTGGCAAAGAAGGTGAATTGTCAAGAGGTTCATTGCTTGGCACATTCTTTTTCCTTGCTTGTTGCTTAAGTATTGAGGAAGACTTTAGTAGCTTCTTGTTCTTTAGGTAAACCTTATTTTCTTCATCAATACCTTGTTGTACTTCATCAAGAAATGTGTCCCAATCTTCTTCGTCTTCAGATTCAGTGTCAATTTGAGAGATATTCTTTGGATTCTCTTGACATGGTTCATTTATTTCAATACCTCGAGCTCGTCCAGGTCGTCGAGCGAGTCTTTTTCATTTTAGTATGGATGAAGAGGTCATTGGTGCTTTTCCTTTTTCCGTAGCAGTGGGCGGAGCCTTTTCCTTTGATGTCTCTGCACGGGCTTTCCCTTTCGATGCAACAGAGGTTTTCTGTGGCGATTTTCCAGGATGTGTTTCATCATCTGACAACTCATCCCAATTGACTTCATCCTTTTTAGCCCTCTTGGGCTTGACAGTGTCTCTCGTATTTACCATAGCAGCCAGAAGAAAAATGATCCACGTGATCACCATTGCTATAGGTTTCTTGTGAGAAGAAAATCCTGTGAGCAACAACTCAAGAACACGAAAAATTGTTAATTTTCCAAAAATTTGAAAAAATTGTACCCAAACAAACATTATCGTGTAGAGAGACTAGGAATCAAATTAGTTTTGCAAAAGGAATTTTAAAATAGATCAATTGCATGATTTGGAAAATTCCCATTATATGCCCTAAAACCGAAATTTTTGAAATCGAAGACCAAAAATCCGTTATATCTTGAGAATACCTAGCATATAATCAAAACTATCTACCTAGAGTTCTTATTTCAAAAGAAATTTGATCAAAAAACCATCCACAAACGAAATTGATACAAGAATTCATCACGTTTTGAGGAGGAATAAGAAAAACGGTGAAAAACTGAGATTTTGATCAATAAAACTTACTTGGAATTGAAGAACTTAAGTTTGAAAGCTTCCAAGATTGATGAAATCTAGAGAGAGAAGCTCTGGAAACTTTGGAACAAAAAATTGGAGTAAAAGAAATCAAAACCTTTTGTTCTTTATAAAACCCTAGCCGCGATCCCGGATCAGTCCGTGATTACGATCCGGATCGGCTACCCGCAGTGAAAAACTGCGTTCGGGATCCGGATCGACAGGTCCAATCCGGATCGGCTCCAACTTTTTCTTTAAAAAATTTCAGAGAAATTCTAGAAAAACCAGAAAAAGATTGTAAGCACTTTGTGTATCGACTTTAAATGAAAATCATCGTTTCATACAACAAGAACTAGATTATACCAAATCTATCAATAACATCCAACAAATGAAACGAAAATTTATAAAAATTAAATCCCTTAAAGTTGAACAACTTCAATTACATCTAACTTGATCTTATGAGTAATGCCTTTATCAAATCATCAATTTGGTAAAGAAAAATGAAATACAAAGATCAATAGATGTCTAACATCCCAGATAAATTAGATAATGTATCTAGTCAATTTATTGAAGAGAGTGGCTCTTTGAGCATCTTTCATTAAAAATCCACCTTATACCAACCTTAAAATTTTGACAGAGTCAGTATTTCAACATGCATTTATTTAATCAACTTGAAAAAACCTTGCTTGGTATACATGTGGTAGCTGCACACAGTACTCGGACGACCGAGGTGGTAGCTCTTTCCTCCTCATGTGGTGGTAGTTTTCACACTCCTCATTGGGAATGTAACTCTTTCCACATCGTTTGAGCATAATACTTTTTCTTTGACTCCCCCTCAATTGGCTATCAATTATTTAAGATACAAAGTATTTAGCCAAATATTGATCTCGATTTCATACTCGACTAAATAGTCAAATAAGATAAAAACTATACCAAGAGATCATCGGAGAGAGAAATGGACTTTGATCAAAACAAAGATGAGTTTAATTGACATAAATGATCATTGCATCAAATGAAATATTATGACATCTAAAGCATAATAGATTCTAAATATATAAAAGGATGCAGTTAAAGTCAATCAAACTAATGCTCAATTAATGTTCTATGTCTAAGCATAGATAATGAACAAAAACACAAAAACAAAACCTAACCTAAGCAAAAGTTTCAAAAAGAAGTTTTTTCAAGGAAAGCATTCCAATTGCTTTACGCAAATGAATAAACGTTTTTGATCCAAAGGTTTTGTTAAAATGTCAGCTAATTGATCTTCAGTTGAAATATATGAAAGTTGAAGAGTATTTGATTCAACTAGCTCTCTAAGAAATGATATCTAAGTTCAATGTGTTTTGTTCTAGAGTGCAACACAGGGTTTTTGGAAATGTTTATAGCACTAGTGTTGTCACAAAGAATTGTTACCGAAGTTGCTGAAATCCGAAGTCGCTCAACACACTTTTCATCCAAATGAGTTGGGTTGAACAACTACCGCTGAAATGTATTCCGCTTCGGCAGTCGAGAGTGCAATGCAGTTTTGCTTTTTACTATGCCATGCAACAAGGCAATGGCCAAGATAAAAACATGCACCACTCGTACTTTTCCGATCATCCACAGATCCTGCCCAATCGGCATCTGAGTATCCAATAATATCTAAACTTGTTCCCATAGGATACCAAATTCCGAAATTTTGGTCCTTAATGTACCGGATGATCCGTTTCACCGCTTTCAGGTGAACCTCCTTTGGTGCTGACTGATATCTCGCGCAGATCCAACACTAAAATATATCCGGGCGACTAGTCGTGAGGTAAAGTAGACTTCCAATCATACTTCGATAAAGTTTTCTCGTCTACATTCTCACTAAAGATTCACTTCCTAATCCTTGTTGCTAGTTCCCATTGGAGAGTTGGAAAATCTTTACAATTTTCTAGATCAAACTTTTTGACCAACTCCAAAGCATACTTGGATTGACACAAATGATGCCTTCGTCACTCTGTTTTCACTTGCAATCCAAGAAATAAGTCAATTCGCCCATCATTGACATCTCAAATTCGCTTTCCTTGGTTCCATGGTTTCAGCGAATTTAGAAGCATCATTATCCTGTGTTTGCT
>JAQNDB010001321.1:0-52613 GCA_029204045.2 Tillandsia leiboldiana | reverse complement strand
AATCCCAAGGCAAACTGGAGTCGGTTGAAGAGGGTAGACGCCCGCGGTCCAAAATCTGCCAACATAACACCCACGGTACAAGTCGCGAAGCCTCGGCTTCAAACAGCTGAAAACACCCCTGAGTACAACAATAAGGCTTAACATTACACTTTTAATCCCAAAATTAACAAACATACACCATCTGAAAATCAGTCCAAAGCCGCGCATACTCACCTGCACGTGCCAAGCCAGAAAAAAATCAATAAAAATACCACAGTAATCCTCGCGTCGATACCTTCGAAACGAGTACATGCACGTCCAATTCCGAGCTTCCTAAACGGAGAAACAATTCGGACAAGGGAACACCCCGAATCAAACTACTCAAAAAACTGTAGCAACAATTACTTTCACAAATAATCTTCACCTTCGAGAAATATTCAGAAAATTCCAAGAAAATTTGGGCATATTCCTCGTGATGTGTAGATGCAATCGCCTCTTGAATCGCCCCAATCCGATGCCTGTGCGCGAAGATATCGCCAAAATACCGCACCGCTGTCCCAAAACTCCGCCCAGAAAAAAGGGGTTACAAGATGATCCGAAAGACCATGAAAAACTCGGAATGGGAAAAACCAGTAAACATGGGAAACATAGCCCTACCAGTCGTGAACAACGGCGCCAAGAATCGCCTCATTCGGAGGTCGGAGTAAGCCGGGGGAGTCCTCGCACCGAAATGCGACGAAGAAGA
Organism: Tillandsia leiboldiana; assembly: GCA_029204045.2. Taxonomy (NCBI): domain Eukaryota; kingdom Viridiplantae; phylum Streptophyta; class Magnoliopsida; order Poales; family Bromeliaceae; genus Tillandsia; species Tillandsia leiboldiana. The sequence goes on along the minus strand of JAQNDB010001321.1, from coordinate 51,889 downwards.
ACACAAACGAACGAGCGTCGCGCCGCGCCGTAAAAAATGGTAACCTCGGGATGCGTGCCACCAAAAATCCCAAAACTTTGCAGAAAGATGCAGCCAAACACGAGGATCAACTTGCTGAAGGCACCCCGGCGAGAGAGGCTCGGAAATGGTGGAAAAAGGGAGAAGAAGAGAGCTCGGATCGCTATTTATAGGCTTGCAGAAACAATTGGGAAATACCGGCCATGTCCCCATTTCCGGGCGCATGCCACTTTCGGGCGCGTACTGTAGCAGCCCGAAAATCCCCAAAGGCGCGCACTGTAGCAGCCCGGAAGTCCCCTGGGCCTCCACGTCATCCGCCAAACAGGCGACAGCAACACCAGCCGCTCCCCGCGCGACACGTGGCGCCCCCAGACGCCGACACGTGTCCTCCCCAAGCGCGGGAAGCCGCCCGACCGCGCCAGACGCCGCCGCCTGCCACCCTGCCGCGCACAGTAGCCCCACCAATAGGAGAATGCCACGTGTCAAGCCTCTGCCTAGTGAACCCGGTGCACGCAATCATGTGGACTCGAACCAATGCCAACCTGCCACGTGTCCAAGCCCGGTGCACCGTAAACCATGAGCCATCCCGAAAACTGCGTAGACCATCAGCCGTGAACCCACCTCTAGGGTGATGCCACGTGTCACCCCCGGTCCACCGTGCGCCCCGCACTCCCCCGTAGACCGCGCCCCGCGGACCGGCCCACTCCCGAGCCGCCACGCGTCCCGCCCCCGGCGCACGCCTGCCGCGTGGACCGGGCGGCCCGCGCCACCGTCCGCCGCGCTGTCTGCGGCCGCTCCGCCGCTGCCGCCGCCGCCGGAAACACTGTTCCGGCATGGTGAACAGTACCCGAAGCTCAAAAATGACAAGTGGGTAGTCCGTTTTAACCGTTTTCGCGCGCTGAATCCGAATTTGATGTCCATTTCGCCAAATTCCAACTCCAAAATTTGCCGAAGGCATCCGGAAAGGTGATCCTTGGTCCAAACTTCGCACTGAGTCCAATTTAAATATCCTTGGCGCGCGAAACCACTTCTGGAACTCCGACGGGGTCCGCCAATCACCCACGTGATCCATTTAACACACTGAGCCCAACACTAATGTCCAATTGGGGCACAAATCCCACCAACACGCCACATAGGCCTCAGGGAGCTGTAGATGATCCAGTAATCTCGTCGTGGGGATCCAGGTCCTCACATCCTCCCCCACTAAGGAAAGTTTCGTCCTCGAAACTAGCTCAGATCCACCAGGAGTCACAAATACCACGGTTAGGTATCCAACAATCACGCCTCCAGCTCCCCACACACCACACACTCCCCGTGATCACTCCCCAAGCGCGACAATACCGAGTACGGCATGGCCCGATTGCGCGATTCCCTCATCTCTCGAGCCAGAATTCGCAACGGGCGTTCCTCGTACACCAACGATCACAGATCTCAATGGACAAGTCAATCACGGCGAGGGATCCAAAAGTAAACATACCTGAGCTGAGACGTAAAACAACACAGAGGCTCCATCAAAAGCTGGGGGAAAAACAGAATAACCATCGGTGCAACACGCACCAAACCACATCCTGGTGTAAATCTCAACAAGGTGACCCGAAGCATACCCACGCATTCATCCAATAAGCTGGGGTCTTCTCTCGGTTGCTTCCCGATCCAAAATCACCCGAATGGGCTACTCACCCACGGGCTACCCTCAAAGGGTCCTCAAGAGACACACTCTCATGCCACAGTTGGTCACTCAACATGCCAACAAAACCCCCAACAGACCCACGAGTCGAAGTCGATCTCTCAACTAATAAAGGACACCCTGACGGGGATCAAACCGTCAGTGAACGGGACTGAAAACTGGCAAAAAGGCGATCATAATGCTGATGCTCAAACTCACGGTCAAAAATCCCAACCAGCAACGACAATCCACATAAATCCCATTCAACAAGCTGAAAGCTGTAATCTCCGTCGGCACCGCATGGCGAATACTGCAAACAGAAGCTGAAATCCTGATCTATCGCATGGTAAAGAACGGAAATGCTGAGTAATCAATACCGATAGCCAAGCAGGCATGGCCTACGCCCAGGTATAACAATCCAAGCTGGAAATAAAGGACGTACTGAAATGCTCAACTGTGGAATCCAAGCTGCCTGCAAAAACAGTGTTTCATCCTGCCACAGCACTCACAGGGTTGGACTGAAGAAGTGTGGACCGAAGATCCACCCACGGTAACTCTACCGCCACAATGGGAGGCATCACCAAAACACACAATTCCATCTCCCACACCGGAAACACTAGCATTGGCGCTAAGACCAGTCACATTAACCATTGGCCATGCTCTCTTGGCACCGCCAAGTCTAGAAGCTTCTCACCTCAAGAATGAAAGTTGGCCTCGGTCAACTAGAATAACATCCACATGGTCAGGTTCCACCGCCGTCCCTACGGCTCGAACAAAGCGACCCAAGAAGGTATGCTTCAGCAGCTACAACTTGTATCTCCCTAACTTGGCATACCACTTCATCCACACGGGCATGGTAGCACATCCACAAGTGCTCCACGCGCTCCACATCGCTCTGGGAGTAAATCCAAATATCCCCGGAGGATCTTGTTACCAATCCAATCAAGTACAGCTGGAGCACAATTCCCTCAAATCATAAAAGTGGCAGGGCATTAATCAATCCACTTGGCCTCACTAAGAGCTCGTGATGCCCTACCGTGTCCTGAACGCCATCTAAGCAAGATCCTCGGCTGTCTGATTCCAAGTAGGTACTCACACCATACTATAACTGCCTGAGTACAACTCCATCATAAGGTCCTAAATACCATAAAAGGACCCTCACATTCGTGTATCAACGATGTGGCATCACCACCGTATACCAACGGCGTGGCACTAGGTCAAACAGACCCCTCGATCCATCGGATCCTACAACTGCGCCATCAGCTCTCTCAGCTCTACTGGCGATATCCAATGAGGTGCTATCAAGGGTGGCGTGGTTCCCCGAACCACGTCAAACGCAATCTCTATCTCCCAACCGGCGGCGTCGTCAACAGCTCAGGTGAAATCGCACCCGGGATCTCGCGGGCAACTGAGATGTCCTTGAATCCCGGTGCCGCCAAAAAGCACCTCTCACACTGTCGCTAAAGCCTGTGCGCTCTAACAGTCTTTACAACCAAACCTCCTCTCGTCCGCCTCGCAGAAAATCGACGTCCTCTTTTTCCGCAGTCAAACATCTTGTTGCATCGTGCCAATCAATCTCGAGCACATGGTCAAACACCGAACTGCCACAATTACCAATAATTCTGCCGGCATCTCGCGGTCTCGGCCGCACTGGACATGATCCAAAAGCCTCCTCCACGTGCAAAACATCAACAGGAACCTGCACCTCAAGTGCATGCGATAACAAATCTGCCTCTAACCCATGTAAGAGTGGAGCATGCTCTAACTCCGACTACCGTGGTGAAATCCCACCTGCGACACTCAATCCACTACCGTGGCGCCCTCCAACCGGGCGGCACAGATTCATCCGCTCGATGCAAGTGGTTGTCGCTCAATCTGCCTGAAAATTAGGGCTATACACATAGGGAGTACGACCTCTGTCTCTGCTCACACTGAGGCGACGAATAAGGTCCTCCGCAGATAACAAATCCACGCTACCGCTGCGTCACTCTGATAAAATACTGATGCTACCATCGGGGTCCACTCGATCTCTGGCCTCTCGGGAAACCCGTCATCCGGAAAGGAAATCAGAAGTGCCTCTGCCGGCCGATCTGTCCTCCATCGTCCGGCGCCAAGCGCCAAAATCCAGAACTCACCTCTGGCAGCAGATCCATAACCAAAGGAACTGCAATGCCGCGCTCCATACACGGTGCCTGCTTCCGCGAGGCGTCTAAATCCACAATGAAGGGACTGAATAACAGGAAGGTATCCTGGCGCAATCCACTCCCAATCTCATATATCCTATGCGCCTCGTCCCTCGAATCCGGAGCGCGCGGTTCAACAGCTGCATACACTCTCTAGCACAAGGAGGCTCTCACCACCAACCACGACTCTGCCTCCAAAGGCTCCAAACTCAATCTTACGAGTCGGGGTGGTTCGTCTGCCAATCATGGCTCCAAAAGTCGATCATGTCCTTCCGCTCATCAGCTGTCAACCATCCACCCTGCCTCGGTGCCTCGACACTAAACCTTGGCACAGAGGGGGCTACTCAGTGCTCCGACAACTGTGTCACCAAGACCAGCCGCTCCCACAGCCGCTGATAAGCCTCTGACAATCCTGTCATCTGGGTCCGGGGTTCTCTGACCTCAATCCAGGTATCCGGCCCAAAACCAACTGCTCAAGCTCAACTGCCATGACAGGATGCACACGGGTCAAAACCCAACGTCGGGGAGACACCGCTCGCCACGACGAAACAACAAAACAGCACACAACAACACACGACCCAATCCAGCGAAAGTCTAAAGCATGTCACCCGTTCCACAGCATTATGTTGTCTGCAGCCAACATAATTACTTAGGAGAATAAACATGCCAATCACTCCTCCCGTCCCTTGGGAGAGGTATAAAACTCAATCAGGACTCTCGCAAAATCACGACTCTCACAAAGTCAACCAAGGGTCAAACCATAAGCCTAGGGTTTCTAAGTCCACCATGACCTACAACCTAGGCTCTGATACCACTCTAATCTGTCACGCCCCGGGGTCGAAACTGCGACCCGGGCCCGTCAAACAGATCCGCCACCTATGCCAACCTGCATAGGCGAAGCGTCCTACCTGCAAGAAAAGTTCTATAACTAAACGGATATCAGAGCTATAAAGATAAAATATCTGCTGTAACTAAAATCAATCACTGTACAACAGGAAATAAACAACACTGTCTGCCTCCCAAAATAATAAAAATACAAATCCTCGAGTACAAGCTCAAAACCCAACCGGGAGGTAACTCCAATATATATACAACAGTGTACAGTCTCCCAATACAAAATATCCTCACTACAAGTCTCTCAAAAGAGGAAAAGAAACAGCTAATCTACTGATGATCTCCTCAGAAGGGTACCGCTACTCTCCTACGCCGGGTAGGGATCTAGCTCGCGACTCCCTCGCCACGATCAACAACCGCAGAGTCGGCAACACCTGCTAAGACTCTGCAAAACAAAGGAGAGGAGAAAAAAAGGGGAAAAACCCCCAAAGGGTGTGAGAACTACACCAAAGGAGGGAGTTCTCAGTGGGTACCACCGCCAAGACCGACGGTCTGCCCACCAAGTCCTCAAAAGACCAAAAACTAACCAAAGCCGTAAAGACTGATAAAAAGAAGCTGGACCCTCTCAACAGCTAACAAACCACTAAGCTTGCTGTGACTGCCATGCCTGCTACGCCTGCCATGCCTGCTCTGCATGCCTATGCCTGCCAAGCCTGCCATGCCTGCTCTGCCTGCCTGCTATACCTGCTAAGCCTGCCATGCCTGCTCTGCATGCCTATGCCTGCCAAGCCTGCCATGCCTGCTCTGCCTGCCTGCTATACCTGCTAAGCCTGCCATGCCTGCTCTGCATGCCTATGCCTGCCTGCTCTGCCTGCCTGCTATACCTGCTAAGCCTGCCATGCCTGCTCTGCATGCCTATGCCTGCCAAGCCTGCCATGCCTGCTCTGCCTGCCTATGCCTACTATGCCTGCCATGCCTGCCTGCCTACTATGCCTGCCCTGCCTGCCTGCCTACTATGCCTGCCCTACAACGGTCAACAACTCACAATGACCTTGGGACCACCGTACCCCAAAACGGTTCCCAACCACACTAGCACTGGTCCAAACACCGCCACTAGACTCCACTCGGTCCCCCTGACACGAGCGCAACTAAAAAGCAAAAGTCAGAAATCAGCCCAATCTAATGCCACCAGTAGACACTGGTACTGCCTGCTCTGCCTGCCGCGACGGGTATGCCAGCCTACGCATAACACCGAAGCAAAGGAGTCTCAAGGACTCAAAGTCTGTCTGCCGCGCACTCCGGAGTGGCACTCGAGGGGAGCGACCCACACGAGTAAAGTATCTCAATCAGCAGGACTGGATCATGACTCTGATCAAAGTGGGAAAACCCATCCACTAGAGAAATCGGATACCCAATCTGGTGCATAAATAAATATCCGGTCAACCGCCCAATATCCGCGGTTGCCGCAAAGCCCCACAACTAATCCAACCTGTCCCAGACACCAAGTCCCAACTACACTACCCAGAACCCCTGCTCGAACCTGAGCAACACAGACCACCTGACTAACAAAGAAGGAGAAAAGGATAACATGGTTTCTCCTAAGTCCAGTTCCAAAAGTAGTGCAGCGGTAAAAGATGGCCTAACTACATGTCCATGCACGCATGCTTTGTTCTCAGAATAATAAAAGTGGGTGAAGCATATAATAGTAAAGCATGCTAAAACATTCCTACTATGGTATACCAATCTCACCCAAGTGGGCCATTCCTTGCTTACCTCTCGCTCATATCGGTTGCACATCAAATCCGCCTGTTATCAATCATAGAGGGATGATAACCCCACATGTGCATTTACATTCACCATGATATAAAAACCTTATACAGTTACTAAATTAAGCTTACCCACCTGAAGTGCTCAATCCAAGGCAAACCTGGAGTCGGTGAAGAGGGTAGACGCCCGCGGTCCAAAATCTGCCAACATAACACCCACGGTACAAGTCGCGAAAGCCTCGGCTTCAAACAGCTGAAAACACCCCTGAGTACAACAATAAGGCTTAACATTACACTTTTAATCCCAAAATTAACCAAACATACACCATCTGAAAATCAGTCCCAAAGCCGCGCATACTTCACCTGCTGCGAGTGCCCAGAAAAATCCAATAAAAATACCACAGTAATCCTCGCGTCGATACCTTCGAAACGAGTACATGCACGTCCAATTCCGAGCTTCCTACACGGAGAAACAATTCGGACAAGGGAACCACCCCGAATCAAACTACACTCAAAAACTGTAGCAACAATTACTGTTCACAAATAATCTTCACCTTCGAGAAATATTCAGAAAATTCCAAGAAAATTTGGGCATATTCCTCGTGATGTGTAGATGCAAATCGCCTCTTGAATCGCCCCAATCCGATGCCTGTGCGCGAAGATATCGCCAAAATACCGCACCGCTGTCCCAAAACTCCGCCCAGAAAAAGGGGTTACAAGATGATCCGAAAGACCCATGAAAAACTCGGAATGGGAAAAACCAGTAAACATGGGAAACATAGCCCTACCAGTCGTGAAGCCAACGGCGCAAGAATCGCCTCATTCGGAGGTCGGAGTAAGCCGGGGGAGTCCTCGCACCGAAATGCGACGAAGAAGAACACAAACGAACGAGCGTCGCGCCGCGCCGTAAAAATGGTAACCTCGGGATGCGTGCCACCAAAAATCCCAAAACTTTGCAGAAAGATGCAGCCAAACACGAGGATCAACTTTGCTGAAGGCACCCCGGCGAGAAGAGGCTCGGAAATGGTGGAAAAAGGGAGAAGAAGAGAGCTCGGATCGCTATTTATAGGCTGCAGAAACAATTGGGAAAATACCGGCCATGTCCCCATTTCCGGGCGCATGCCACTTTCGGGCGCGTACTGTAGCAGCCCGGAAGTCCCCTGGGCCTCCACGTCATCCGCCAAACAGGCGACAGCAACACCAGCCGCTCCCCGCGCGACACGTGGCGCCCCCAGACGCCGACACGTGTCCTCCCCAAGCGCGGGAAGCCGCCCGACCGCGCCAGACGCCGCCGCCTGCCACCCTGCCGCGCACAGTAGCCCCACCAATAGGAGAATGCCACGTGTCAAGCCTCTGCCTAGTGAACCCGGTGCACGCAATCATGTGGACCGAACCAATGCCAACCTGCCACGTGTCCAAGCCCGGTGCACCGTAAACCATGAGCCATCCCGAAAACTGCGTAGACCATCAGCCGTGAACCCACCTCTAGGGTGATGCCACGTGTCACCCCCGGTCCACCGTGCGCCCCGCACTCCCCCGTAGACCGCGCCCCGCGGACCGGCCCACTCCCGAGCCGCCACGCGTCCCGCCCCCGGCGCACGCCTGCCGCGTGGACCGGGCGGCCCGCGCCACCGTCCGCCGCGCTGTCTGCGGCCGCTCCGCCGCTGCCGCCGCCGCCGGAAACACTGTTCCGGCGTGAACAGTACCCGAAGCTCAAAAATGACAAGTGGGTAGTCCGTTTTAACCGTTTTCGCGCGCTGAATCCGAATTTGATGTCCATTTCGCCAAATTCCAACTCCAAAATTTGCCGAAGGCATCCGGAAAGGTGATCCTTGGTCCAAACTTCGCACTGAGTCCAATTTAAATATCCTTGGCGCGCGAAACCACTTCTGGAACTCCGACGGGGTCCGCCAATCACCCACGTGATCCATTTAACACACTGAGCCCAACACTAATGTCCAATTGGGGCACAAATCCCACCAACACGCCACATAGGCCTCAGGGAGCTGTAGATGATCCAGTAATCTCGTCGTGGGGATCCAGGTCCTCACACCCCGAGCCCCCATGCAGCACGGTTGGCCGGCGGCCACAATGGGTCGCCGGAAACCTAATCTAACTCCGCCTCGAGAGAACTCATCAACCAGTCGACCATCAGGGCTAAAACTTGGTGTTACGGGACTGTTGGTGGTGGGGACCAACTCCACCAAATTTGATGGAGTATGGTCGAGCCAGTAAATTGTAGCTTGATGCCCTAGTTTTGTGAAAAATGCATGATTGGCCGGACTTTCTTTTCCGGCACCGGCGGGCTTCCCCGGCGCCGGCCATCAACCCAGAAAGCTTGCTGGGACCTTGAGGAGTGCTCCCATGCATTTGCATGGAACCCATGCTGCACCCAATTGGTGCGGCCATGGATTGACCCAAGATAAGACCAAAGATGGTCGCCGGCGCTCCGGCCAACTCCGGCCGGGGCGGTGCTGGTCGGGAAGTTTTCTGTGGACCCAAGGAGCATTTCCATCCAAGTTAAAGGGCTCCAAATTGACTATGTGGAATTTCACCATTAGAGGTGGCAAGCTCGAAACCGGAGCTTTGCTCTGCCGCCGCCGCCACACCCCGACGGCCGGGCATGGGTACAGGAAGCTTCAGGGGAATGAGGTGCACCTGTTGGTGCTTTTGCTTGAGGCCTAGGTGCACTGAATTAATGGTCACGATTTTCAAGAAAAGGAGCTCCATCTTCTTCGCGGGCTCGGCCAAATCTTGGTGCAGACCTGCACCTAGGTTAATGTAAAATGCTCCAAATACTCTGTAGAGTGGTTTGGTCCATCTTGGTTAGGCCCAGGTGCAGAAACCACAGAGAACCCAATTCGGATTGTGCTTGTGGATTGTGTGTGTGAGTCATGCCCACCAAGTGTTTGTATATATGCATGAATGAAGAAATAATGGGAATTTGACAAAGTTATGAATATAAAAGATGCTCAAACGTATCCCCTGAGCTTAGTGCTCACTTTAGACCAAGATGGTTCTGTGTGGACAAGTGTTTGGAGCAATGTGAACTTGTTTGAGTGCATGGCTTTGGTTCTGGTTGAACCAGTAGACCCGGGCTACAATTAGGGTGAGCCCTTGCATCTTGACACTATTTAGAGACACTTTCATATACAAAGTTTAATTAAAAGAGGTTTAGATTAAAAGTTGTAGTTAAAACAACCTTTTAATGAAATGTTGGCCCAAAACCATGTCCCGGGCTGTTTGCGAAGCCGCGACAGTGTGCCCTAGGCTAATTTGGGGTCACCGGACGCGATGCTCGTGTTAAAATTTCTGTTTGAAGTCCCGAAGAAACTAAATGACATTAAGGCTATGTTAGTGCATATATTATGGGCCAAAGTTTGTCTCGGAACCCGTGATGCCACAAATGGGTGAGCACGGTGTTCAGCATGACATAAGTAACCTGCTGGAAGTGACGGAATGTTAAAATGATTTTCCTGCTAAAAGAACGAGCGAAAACAGTGCCCAAATTGGCACTAAAAGTAAATTTAAAAGCCCTAGGGGTCTAGATGCAAAGATCACATCGTATACTGGTTAGTAAACTGATTCCTGAACCTTATTTCACATTCAGGGTTACTTGGTAGCATCTGGTGTGCTGAGCGTACAGTTGGTTCAGATTAGCCGCCTGCGTTATATCAGGTGGGTTATCTTCGGTCCGGGTTTTATCAGTTCGGCCCTCTGGGGTGCGAAACTGGTTGGACCCCTATTTTTGGCAGCTTAACTTGATTACTTTGAGCCTGCCTTCCTTTTGATTCAGATTATACTGCTTCATGCCTGAGTTATGACTTTTATCAGTTATCTGCTGCTTTACATGATTAATCATAGTGTTTCCAGTATTCATGTGACGGCCCACTTCCCAGGGGGTCACCCATCCTAGAACTACTCTAGCTCTAGCACGCTTAACTCTCATGTTCCTCTTGGATCTTGCTACCATCCAAAATGCTATAGCCGGGTTAGAGATTTAGTCCTATTATATCATTTATATAAAGGACTAATCCAAATTCCGGGGGTGTCACATTCTTCCCCCCTTTAAGCCCTGACGTCCACGTCAGGCTCAAGCACACTCACAAGCACCAGGCGATGTGAGACTCGTCTCGCTAGCCTTAGCCGACCTTGTGAGGAGCTGCACTCCACTCACAACGGTCATTAGCCGGGGAGCCTCGCTCTACCCGCTATATAACCCTGGCTCAGCCGAGACTCATCTCACATTTCCGGCTGGTGAATGGCTCTGATACCAACTGTGACGCCCCACTTCCCAGGGGGTCACCCATCCTAGAACTACTCTAGCTCTAGCACGCTTAACTCTCATGTTCCTCTTGGATCTTGCTACCATCCAAAATGCTATAGCCGGGTTAGAGATTTAGTCCTATTATATCATTTATATAGTGGACTAATCCAAATTCCGGGGGTGTCACAATTCATATCATTATTCTGGATATTACCATGCCTGATTGGTTATTAGATTCTGAGCTTGCTTTCCTGATGATCAAATATTACACTGCTGAACTCATAATTTTAATCAACCAATGTTTTACTGAACTTCGTAGGGTCGCCGGAGTCTGTTCTTGTTTGATAGGACAAAGGCAATTGCTCTGCGAGGTTTGGAAAACCCAAACTTCGTAGTGTCGCCTGAGTCTGTTCTTGTTTGATAGGACGAGGGCAACGCTCTTCGGGGTTTGGACTTTTCAAAATAGTTTTCTCAAAAATATGCGTTCAGTTTTGTATGTTTCGTTGGTCTGCCTGATTGAGTTGAGATTTGCTGTTGATCTTATGTTGAGTTGAGATTTGCCTTTGATCTTGCATATGAGTTGAGATACAGTTGATTATCTGCTGATTATTCCTGCATGAGAGTTTAGATTCAGTTGATTTTGCTATTGCAACCCAGTGGGGATTTCCCGGCCTGTTGCCGATTACCCGGTCAGTGGACCGTGAGTTTGAGCATTTGCATTTGATCGCCCGCACCGTTGTACTTAACGAACATTAGCGGAGTAATTACCCACAGCTATGTTCTTTACCGGTAAAGTGGTTAGCAGTAGCAACCCGTGACCCCTTGTGGGGGGTAATTCGCCTGAGGTTTTGTGGAACCAATATGGTGGCTTGTGGTGCCATATGGGCAAATTCGCCTGAGGTTTTGTGGAACCAATATGGTGACTGGTAATTGGGTAATTTGATATATCACTTATTTGATGCATAAGTTGCTTTAACATGATTCTTTGATTCTTTGATCTGGCTTCTAGTTATCTACCTTTATATGATTCTATGTGATGCCTCTGATTATAGTTTCATTGTTATCTTGCTGATTGTCCTAACTCCTTGATGTGTTGATTATCCTGATACATGTTTTAAATTCTGCTAAAATTATCTCCTATGCTTGTACCCAGATTATGAGTTTTGCTTTCTTTACAGCACCGGTTATATATCTGCTTTACCCTAACCCCTGATCTATTACTATCCTCTAGCATTGTATACCAGTAGGTACGATCTGCTATTTCTCGGCTCGTCGTGCCCACTGGGATACACTCCGGTGTGTCTCACACCCTCAGGGTGACTGTTTTTCAGGTCGAGCGGGTGTTGAGATGTCGGGACGAGTTGGTGAGATCACGAGATAGAGCTTGACCCTGGACAGCCGATAAGATCAAGTATTTAGTTATTTGTTGTATCAAGTGTAATGCAATGTAATTGAGAAGTTATTGATATTGTAATTTAATCTTGCTTAGTAGATGTACGTAGTTAGTACTCTGATTGTATGCCAAGTGAGCCGTGCATATATAGAAAAGGCTCAATCCCCAGTGGGATTGGGACTCTTCTATATATGTGGCGGTCTGTTGCGCCCTGGCTGGTTTTAAACTCTGATTTAAAAAAAAAAAAAAAAAAAAATTTTAGACGCTGATTTTTAAACTCGAGGCGTGACAAGGTGGGTACCCCTTAGAACATCTTTGTGCATGTTTCCGTTATTGTTATTTATATCTTGTAAGGGGTGACGTGGGCCTCCTGGTTCAATGAACGTCGCGGTGGGAGACTGGGTGGGTAGTTCGCCCCTCCGGACAACGGTAGGGTTTTCGTTGGAGCGTACTAGCGATGAGGGCGGCGATCGGTGTGACCAGTCGGACATCGAAAGGTGGGTTCCGCTCCCGACAGTTCTTGAGTCGGGAAACGAGAGCAACTGGTAAGAGTAAAGATTTGACACGTTGAAATGTTGCTAACCCCGTTTATGCTTATGTTTCTTATCACTGTGTTTATGGCGATTGAGGGTCACTGTACCCGACGATACATCATGTTCTGGGGGACAGCCGAGGCAGGTGCTCGGTCTGGTTTACCGAGATTGGTGCTCGGTCTGGTTGGCCGAGGTTGGTGCTCGGTCGAGGCTCGAGATTGCTGCACGCACACCAGCGGCTTGGCCTCCGCAAGGGTGTGCTTTTTCGGAAAAGTGGTACGTTGACCCGTGTACCCCACGTGACGGTGACGTTAGGAAGAGGGGCCCTCATAGGTAGGGGGTGTGAGCGGTGATGCCGAGGCGGGTGCTCGGCGGCCGAGGCAGGTGCTCGGCGGGGGACACCGGGGCAGTGGCTCGGTGCGGTGGTCGGGAAAGGTGCCCGGTTTTGCTTGGTGCAGGGTGTGATTGTTGTTGACTGTGTTTGAGGAGGACGGTTGCTCTGGTTACCGTGGTTTGCCTTATTTTAGCCTTTTTGCATATTATGTTATTTCTAGTCACTGACTTCCCACTCCGTGAGAGGTTCGTCCAGGGGCGAGTGCTAGGGCACTGGTGAGGCCGCGAGAGTGCTGTTCTGACATTTAGCGACTTCAGACACAGTGACTCTTCTTTCCCTTTTCCTTTATTATTTATGTTAGTTAGTCGTGGATTGCGATACCCCCGTGGGATCAAAGTGGATGTTGCCCCTTCTTTCACATTTGCGAATGAATGTTGTTCTTTTCCTTCTTGGCCGTTTTAAACTATGAAAAACAAAGAAAACCGTTTGCGAAAACCGCTTTTAAAACGTGGGTGTCGTGTGGGCACCGGTTTTTAAAACCTTGTGGAATTTATGTGATTTCGAACTGGTTTTACAAAATTCGGCATCGGATGGGTGCCGTTTTCAAAACTCTGTGGATTTATGTGGCTTTGAAATGGATTTTCTAAAAGAACGACGTCCGGTGGGCGCCGCTTTCAAAACCCTGTGATTATTTATCCTTTTAAATTAGTCGGCCCTGTTTATGTGTGAATGTCGATGAAATGTTGGAAAAGCATGGTGTAAGTGTTTGTGCTTCGATTAGTGTGGTTAAAGCTTGAATAGAATGTATGATGTAATCAGGACGCCGTGCATATACAAAGGAGACTCTGCCCGTTTACAGAGTGAAATTGTATATGCGGTGGGTCTGGGCGCGCGCCGGGGTGGACTGTTCTTCAAAAAAAAAATATATATATATGCAGAATACGGAGCATCGGTGGCTCTCCTTCCGCGCGTTTGAACTCCCGGGGCGTGACACGAAATCCGTCTGTGCCATTGCGTTCAGAACGTCGAAATTAGTTAGAATCGACTACTTATACCACTATGTTCGGATTTCGGACAGTGAATCGGCCGACGTTTAGTCGAGAGGGGACCGAAATCAGGGGTTACTATTCACAACTTAAGTTGTGGCCTCGCTTCTCTTTGCTGTTTTGCGAAAAATCCGACCGTCGGATCAAAATCATTTGAATATCAATCTTTCTTGTTTTGACGAGACGGTCACACTGGTGATCCCATATTTTCGAGATCAGGCTCCGATCAAAAGTCGATATTTTTGAGCCACTTTTACACTATTAAGAATCCATTTTTGCCATTTAATTAATTCCGAAAACTATTTAAACTTTAAAAATTCAGTTTCAAAAATCATGGTTACTACATCACCCACCACTTATAAGAAATTTCGTCCCCGAAACTTTAACTTAACTAAACCACTAGTAAGCCTCTAACAGGTTCACAGTAGTGACAATCAGTCACAAGGTATCGACAACTCCAAGGCTACTCATTAGACCCAATCTGATACTCCCCATTATAGGGCAGAGTATTTCCTCAGTTCTTTCAACAGTACGTTGTCTGCAGCCAACGTGCTTACCAAAAGAAAAGCAAAATACCGTAGATCTATCATCAATATCTAGTTGAGGACAGAACTCCCATCTGAAAGTATATCACATACCTCCCATTGCAGTCTCTGTGCTGATGACATAACTTCTATCAAGGGTCACTACCACTTCGTGGTCACGAAAGCCACCTTGGTTACTCTTAGGAGAGTCTAAGTCGATCCACAGAATTTGTTCAAGAGGTGGGTTTAGTGCAATAATAGCAGTCATCTGCTACTGTGCCATCTACCAGACGATTACGGCAAAAGCGGTGGTCTGACTTTCAACCACTGTAACTGATCTGAGCCCTCTGGCTCCACTAGAACATCAAACCCACGACCGGTAGCATGACCGCGGCTGACCCTGCACAAGCAACAACCCCAAGCCCAGAGCGCGTACGAACGCCGCTTACAACCACAACAATGAGACTCAACTGTGTGTGAACACACCTGAGCTCCAATCCACTATGCCAATACCCTGCGCTCTCTCGTGAACACAAGTCATCCTAGGGTTCGTTCCTAACCAAACCTAGGCATCGTATTCCTATTGCTCTGATACCATTTAATCTGTCTTGCCCCGAGTTCGAAAATCGAGTCTAAATTTTTTTTTTTTTTTTTTTCAATCAGAGTTTTAAAACCAGCCAGGGCACGACAGACCGCTACATATATAGAAAATTCCCAATCCCCTTGGATTGAGCCTTTTCTATACATGCACGGCTAAGCACTTACAGCCAATACCAGAGTAGTCTAAACTACGCACTAACAATAAAAGATTACAAAAGATTATTACTTAACATTTACAACAACTTATTCAATTACATGTTTACAACTGGTAAAATTTCAGCGGCTGCCAAGGGCCAAAGCTATCTCGATAACCTCACCAACACGTCCAGACATCCTAGCACCCGACCGACCTGAAAAATGGTCACCCAGGGGGTGTGAGATACATCGATAGTGTATTCCAGTGGGCACGACGAGCCGAGAAATAGCAAATCGTACCTACTGGCATACAATAACAAGCGGATAGTAATAATCATTAGGCAAGGCAGTTATATATATCATGGTGCTATAATAAAATCATGAATATAGTGCTGAGAACAACAGAGTACTGAACTATTATAATAAGAGCATGCTGATATATGTACTGAACAAGAACTGAGTAATCATTAGAGGATAATGATAAATAGGCAAACAATGCATCAATGTAGGATAACAAAATACCCAATCAAAGCCACCATATTGGTCTACAAGACCTCAGGGAAATTGCCCAACCTGGCACCAACCTGGCTGACATACCCCGGCTGGGGGTCACGGGTCTTTCAACAAACCACTTTACCGGTAAAGAACATACCCACGGGGAGCGACCCCTGCAATGTTCGTGAAGTACAGCGGTGCGGGCGATCATAATGCAAATGCTCAAGCTCACAGTCTAATGACCGAGTAATCGGCAACAAGCCGAGAAAATCCCAACAGGGATGCAACAACAGAATGCCAACTGAATCTCATCATATGCAGAATATAATCAACAACTACTAGAACATGGATCAGGATATACTGATAATCAATAAGGTGTGCAAGCTAGCTAATGACCAATCAAGCATGGCAAATGTCCGAGAATAAAATCATGATATCTGGAAGCAACTAAGATCAATCATGCAAGGCATCATATAGGCTGATAACTGATAATGATCAATGAATCAAGTAGATATAGCAATATAAAAGTGATGCTGATCAATAAAATGAGCAGGCTCAACAAGGAAATCTAGGCTATCACAAGAACAGGGGTCCGACCAATTACGATACCCTAGAGGGCCGAGATGATAAAGCCCGGACCGAAGATTAACCCACCTGTCTGCAGGCGAACTATTGACTCCAACAGAAAGCTCGAAGACTGTGCCAACCTGAATCATATGTTTTGATCAGGGAACAACTCACACATACCCAAACCACAGACTCACTATTCTAACTTAAACCTGGATCTTTTCCAAATTGACGTCAAAATTTCAAAAGTACCCCTCCCGAAAATTCATTTTCGATTTCCGGGAGACGCGGGCAATCAACCCTTTGCTGCTGGCTCAACCAGATTTTACTGGGACACATCAGACAGCCAAGCGGAACCGCCGCAATTGCTCGAATTGCGCGATTGCCACCGGGGTGCCGTTAAACCGACGATTTTGCCGATTTACGGACCAATAACTAATTTATGCTCAACGAGAGCCGTTGGATCCCTAACAAAAAGCTTAGAGATCATGAACACACTGCTCGAGACAGCATGTGAGCTTACAATTGCGTTTAGACCCCTAGGGTTTCCAAAAATTGCATTTTTACGTGTACTTGAGAGCCGTTTTCGCTCGTTCTAACTATCGGAACATCATTTTGACGAACCGTCGCCTCCAGTAGGTGACCCTCGACTTGCTGGACACCGTGCTCATTAATTTGCAGCAGCACGGATCCCGAGAAAAACTTCGGCTCATAGTTTACTATACTAACATAGGCTTATAGCAAATTTTATTTCTTCGGCTCGACCAAACTGAAAACTAAGGTGAGCATCACGTCCAGTGACCCCAAAATAGCCAGGAGCTCACTGTCGCGATTTTGCAAAGTGCCCCAAACAGACCCTAAGCCAACCAACCAAACATAAGGCTCTATAATGCCAAATCTTTAAACCTACTCGTGCAAATTCTAAGTAAATTGGAGCATTCATCTCTGGACAATACCAGGACACAGGGGCTTGCCATTTTGCAGTCCGAAAGATGCTGGATCAAAGAGATCCAACCCACATGCTCTCTACTTTACAACAATGCCCCACACACACATCCACACAGACAACTTTTGATCTGAAGTGAGCATTAAGCTCAGGGAAAGGTGTGGAGAAAATTTCATATTTTGCAGGATGTCTAAATATGCTCTTGAGTTCATTGGGGCATTTTATCAAACAGGTGGTGGGCACTTTTTCTAACACACAAGCTTCAACTACTTAAGCTACCCAATGCGAAAACCTACACCTGGGAGCTTCTAAGATGGAGGAAACTTTGTCTCAAGGTTGCAGAAACTTATTTATCAAGTTTGGGCCATCTTTACACACTTGGGTTGACTGCGGGCATGAGGAAAGAGATGAAGAAGATGAAGCTTCGATGGCCAAAAATGGTGATTTCCCATTTCTGGATTCTGGGCCTCAAGCAACAGCACCACAAGGTGCTTCTCACCCCTTCTAGCTTACCTGAACCAGTGCCTGACGACAGGACACGGCGGCGGCGGCGGTGGAGCAAGCTCGGTTTCGAGCTTCCTCCATTAATGGTGGATTTGTGTTCGGGCAACATGGGACCCATTCAAATGCATGGCTTGGTTTCTCTTGGTCCCAGAAAACGTCCAACCACATCTCACCCGTCGGCGACGGCCGGAAGGCCGGCCACTGCGACTTTAACCCAAGTTCGGGTTACCCATGGCACCCGCGGTTTCGGCTGCATGGTTGCCACGCAAAGGCATGGATGCCTTTGCCTCACCCCCAGGAAGCCATATGGCCATGTGCCCGGCGGCGAGGGGCCTCGCCGGCGCCGGAGTAAAAAAGCTCGGCCATGGTGCAACAAACCCAAAAATTAAGGTTTGGGATTGCGGTGCGGTTTCTTGATCAAACTCCACCAAATTTGGTGGAGATGATCCTCCACTCCTACAGTTTTTTTTTCCATCATTTTACTTTCCGATTTGGACGAGTGGTTGCGACGCAAGGCCGAGGCGGAGTAAGGATAGGTTTCCGGCGAGAATCTTCTCCCGCCGTCAACCGGGACCACTACAAGGGCTAGGACTCGACAGGGATCATCCTTACAACCTATAGAGGCTACTTCCTAAGGTATTGGGGCCTAAAAAGCAAAGGTGGAAGAAACTCACCTTTGCCGGAGTTGGAGAAGGAAGGTAACGGCCGGTTCTCCTCCCCCGCGTCGCGCAGCCACCCAGCAAGCTCCGGCTCGATCTCAGGACGCAGGAGAACACTCTAGAAGTCACCAGGAGCAAGTTGGAGCAACTTGAGTGCAACCTTTTTCTTCCTCTCTCACTCTCGGGTTGTTCTTAATCGGTGGTGCCTCCTCGGCTTACCCCGCACCCTGGGCTATGATGGAGTAACTCAGGAGAGTGAAGAGGACCCAAACACCAAGTATGGCCCCTCGTGCTCCCTCCAAGAAGACCAAAAGCCAAGTTTGGCTTTAATGCAATTTTTTGCAAAATTGCAAAGAACTCCTCACATAGCTAACCTAGAGCCCTAGGGTCCCTGCTGTAGCTTCAAAATATCACTAAGACCCTAGACAATAAGTCCTAAAACATTTGGTCCATGATTAGTATAAGATTTTGCAAAAATAGTTACTTCTTCGACACTTTTCACGCATTTCGAAATACCTGAATCGCCAAACGCGAAATCCGTATGTGCCATTGCGTTCAGAACATCGAAATTAGTTAGAATCGACTACTTATACCACTATGTTCGGATTTCGGACAGTGAATCGGCCGACGTTTAGTCGAGAGTGGACCGAAATCAGGGGTTACTATTCACAACTTAAGTTGTGGGCCCCGCTTCTGTTTGTTGTTTTGCAGAAAATCCGACCGTCGGATCGAAATCATGTGAATATCAATCTTTCTTGTTTTGACGAGACGGTCACACTGGTGATCTCATATTTTCGAGATCAGGCTCCGATCAAAAGTCGATATTTTTGGGCCACTTTTACACTATTAATAATCCATTTTTGCCATTTAATTAATTCCGAAAACTATTTAAACTTTAAAAATTCAGTTTCAAAAATCATGGTTACTACATCACCCCCCACTTATAAGAAGTTTCGTCCCCGAAACTTTAACTTAACTAAACCACTAGTAAGCCTCTAACAGGTTCACAGTAGTGACAATCAGTCACAAGGTATCGACAACTCCAAGGCTACTCATTAGACCCAATCTGATACTCCCCATTACAGGGCAGAGTATTTCCTCAGTTCTTTCAACAGTACGTTGTCTGCAGCCAACGTGCTTACCAAAAGAAAAGCGAAATACCATAGATCTATCGTCAATATCTAGTTGAGGACACAACTCCCATCTGAAGGTATATCACATACCTCCCATTGCAGTCTCTGTGCTGATGACATAACTTCTATCAAGGGTCACTACCACTTCGTGGTCATGAAAGCCACCCTGGCTACTCTTAGGAGAGTCTAAGTCGATCCACAGAATTTGTTCAAGAGGTGGGGTTAGTGCAATAATAGCAGTCATCTGCTACTGTGCCATCTGCCAGACGATTACGGCAAAAGCGGTGGTCTGACCTTCAACCACTGTAACTGATCTGAGCCCTCTGGCTCCACTAGAACATCAAACCCACGACCGGTAGCATGACCGCGGCTGACCCTGCACTAGCAACAACCCCAAGTCCAGAGCGCGTACGAACGCCGCTTACAACCACAACAATGAGACTCAACTGTGTGTGAACACACCTGAGCTCCAATCCACTATGCCAATACCCTGCGCTCTCTCGTGAACACAAGTCATCCTAGGGTTCGTTCCTAACAAAACCTAGGCATCGTATTCCTATTGCTCTGATACCATTTAATCTGTCTTGCCCCGAGTTCGAAAATAGAGTCTAAATTTTTTTTTTTTTTTTTTCAATCAGAGTTTTAAAACCAGCCAGGGCACGACAGACCGCCACATATATAGAAAATTCCCAATCCCCTTGGATTGAGCCTTTTCTATACATGCACGGCTAAGCACTTACAGCCAATACCAGAGTAGTCTAAACTACGCACTAACAATAAAAGATCACAAAAGATTATTACTTAACATTTACAACAACTTATTCAATTACATGTTTACAACTGGTAAAATTTCAGCGGCTGCCAAGGTCCAAAGCTATCTCGATAACCTCACCAACACGTCCCGACATCCTAGCACCCGACCGACCTGAAAAATGGTCACCTAGGGGGTGTGAGATACATCGACAGTGTATCCCAGTGGGCACGACGAGCCGAGAAATAGCAAATCGTACATACTGGCATACAATAACTAGCGGATAGTAATAATCATTAGGCAAGGCAGTTATATATATCATGGTGCTATAATAAAATCATGAATATAGTGCCGAGAACAACAAAGTACTGAACTATTATAATAAGAGCATGCTGATATATGTACTGAACAAGAACTGAGCAATCATTAGAGGATAATGATAAATAGGCAAACAATGCATCAATGTAGGATAACAAAATACCCAATCAAAGCCACCATATTGGTCTACAAGACCTCTGGGAAACTGCCCAACCTGGCACCAACCTGGCTGACATACCCCAGCTGGGGGTCACGGGTCTTTCAACAAACCACTTTACCGGTAAAGAACATACCCACGGGGAGCGACCCCGGCAATGTTCGTGAAGTACAGCGGTGCGGGCGATCATAATGCAAATGCTCAAGCTCACGGTCTAATGACCGAGTAATCGGCAACAAGCCGGGAAAATCCCAACAGGGATGCAACAACAGAATGCCAACTGAATCTCATCATATGCAGAATATAATCAACAACTACTAGAACATGGATCAGGATATACTGATAATCAATAAGGTGTACAAACTAGCTAATGACCAATCAAGCATGGCAAATGTCCGAGAATAAAATCATGATATCTGGAAGCAACTAAGATCAATCATGCAAGGCATCATATAGGCTGATAACTGATAATGATCAATGAATCAAGTAGATATAGCAATATAAAAGTGATGCTGATCAATAAAATGAGCAGGCTCAACAAGGAAATCTAGGCTATCACAAGAACAGGGGTCCGACCAATTACGATACCCTAGAGGGCCGAGATGATAAAGCCCAGACCGAAGATAAACCCACCTGTCTGCAGGCGAACTATCGACTCCAACAGAAAGCTCGAAGACTGTGCCAACCTGAATCATATGTTTTGATCAGGGAACAACTCACACATACCCAAACCACAGACTCACTATTCTAACTTAAACCTGGATCTTTTCCAAATTGACGCCAAAATTCCCAAAATACCCCTCCTGAAAATTCATTTTAGATTTCCGGGAGACACGGGCAATCAACCCTTTGCTGCTGGCTCAACCAGATTTTACTGGGAAACATCAGACAGCCAGGCGGAACCACCGCAATTGCTCGAATTGCGCGATTGCCACCGGGGTGCCGTTAAACCGTCGATTTTGCCGATTTACGGACAGATAACTAATTTATGCTCAACGAGAGCCGTTGGATCCCTAACGAAAAGCTTAGAGAACATGAACACACTGCTCGAGACAGCATGTGAGGTTACAATTGCGTTTAGACCCCTAGGGTTTCCAAAAATTATATTTTTACGTGTACTTGACAGCCGTTTTCGCTCGTTCTAACTATCGGAACATCATTTTGACGAACCGTCGCCTCCAGTAGGTGACCCTCGACTTGCTGGACACCGTGCTCAGCAATTTGCAGCAGCACGGATCCCGAGAAAAACTTTGGCTCATAGTTTACTATACTAACATAGGCTTATAGCAAATTTTATTTCTTTGGCTCGACGAAACTGAAAACTAAGGTGAGCATCGCGTCCAGTGACCCCAAAATAGCCAGGAGCTCACTGTCGTGACTTCGTAAAGTGCACCAAACAGACCCTAAGACAACCAACCAAACATAAGGCTCTATAATGCCAAATCCTTAAACCTACTCATGCAAATTCTAAGTAAATTGGAGCATTCATCTCTGGACAGTACCAGGACACAGGGGCTTGCCATTTTGCAGTCCAAAAGCTGCTGGATCAAAGAGATCCAACCCACATGCTCTCTACTTTACAACAATGCCCCACACACACATCCACACAGACAACTTTTGATCTGAAGTGAGCATTAAGCTCAGGGAAAGGTGTGGAGAAAATTTCATATTTTGCAGGATGTCTAAATATGCTCTTGAGTTCATTGGGGCATTTTATCAAACAGGTGGTGGGCACTTTTTCTAACACACAAGCTTCAACTACTTAAGCTACCCCATGCGAAAACCTACACCTGGGAGCTTCTAAGATGGAGGAAACTTTGTCTCAAGGTTGCAGAAACTTATTTATCAAGTTTGGGCCATCTTTGCAGACTCGGGTTGACCGCGGGCATGAGGAAAGAGATGAAGAAGATGAAGCTTCAATGGCCAAAAATGGTGATTTCCCATTTCTGGATTCTGGGCCTCAAGCAATAGCACCACAAGGTGCTTCTCACCCCTCCTAGCTTACCTGAACCAGTGCCCGACGACAGGACACGGCGTCGGCGGCGGCGGTGGAGCAAGCTCGGTTTCGAGTTTCCACCATTAATGGTGGATTTGGGTTCGGGTCACCCATGGCACCCACGGTTTCGGCTGCATGGATGCCATGCAAAGGCATGGATGCCTTCACCTCACCCCCAGGAAGCCTTCTGGCCATGTGCCCGGCGGCGAGGGGCCTTGCCGGCGCCGGAGTAAAAAAGCTCGGCCCCGAAAATTAGGTTTTGGGATTGCCGTGCAGTTTCTTGATCAAACTCCACCAAATTTGGTGGAGATGATCCTCCACTCCTACAGTTTTTTTTTTCCATCATTTTACTTTTCGATTTGGACGAGTGGTTGCGACGCAAGGCCGAGGCGGAGTAAGGATAGGTTTCCGGCGAGAATCTTCTCCCGCCGGCAACCGGGACCACCACAAGGGCTAGGACTCGACAGGGATCATCCTTACAACCTATAAAGGCTACTTCCTAAGGTATTGGGGCCTAAAAAGCAAAGGTGGAAGAAACTCACCTTTGCCGGAGTTGGAGAAGAAAGGTTGTCACGCCCAGGGTGAAAACCAGAACCCGGGCTCGTCTACAGATCCGCCGTATACACGGAATTTCCCGTGTACACGAAGCGCTGGTAACCTGCTCAAATATAGATGACATAATAAAAGAGCATAAACAGAGCTAAACTGGAACTAGTACATCTCAGATAAAGCTGGAAAGTAAAAGTGCGGAAGTAAACTCTCAATAATACAAATATCTCTCCCAGCTCACTAATCAAATACAACCAGCTAGCCGAAGCCAGACCCAAAAGAAATGAAAAGTAGAGTATCTGAGAGTATCGGGGTACATCTAGTAACTGAACTGGTGCCTGGGTAGACCGCTATCTAATCCGCGATCCTCTTACCTCGGTCCGCTGAGGAGGGTCCTGCAACTCCCGCAGACAACTCTGCAAAACAAAGGGGGAAGAGAAAAGAGAAAGCAGTGGGAGTGAGAACTACTGTAAACAGCAGCCTCCCCCTAGTGGGTAGACCTCAACTCAGACATGCCCACTAGGACTATAAGAGGCGGAAGAATAAAACAAGGTGGTAAGCTGTAAATATGCCAACTGATGATGTATGAAGCTACCACTAAATGCCTCTAAAGTGCCAGCTAGGAATATAGCTAAATGTATGCATCAGAATGTAAAATGCCTGCCTGTCTGGACCCAATTGATACACCAGTAGGAACTGGTACTGCCTGCTTTGCCTGCCAAATCGGGTATGCCAGCCTACGCATAACACCGATAGGGGATGAGAGTCTCAAGGACTCGAAGCCTGTAAATCGCACACTCCGGAGTGGCACTCGAGGGGAGCGACCCACACGAGTATAATGCCTCAGTAACAAGTATCATAGATCAGCAGGACGGGATCATGACTTTGATCAAAGTGGGAAAACCCATCCACTAAAAGAAGCCCAAATCCTCTACCCCAATCTGATGCAAAAACCACTGTCCGGTCAACCGCCAAAGATCCGCGGTTGTCGCAATGCCCTGCCCTCACAGCCTGCCTGTCCCAAAACCCACAACTGTCTGACTACACTATCCCCAAACCCCCTGCTCGCGCACGAGCTACAAATACCCTGAGCCTCAAATGAAAGGAGAAAAGAATAATAAAAAGGTTTCTCCTATGTCAATTCCAGCATGATAGTGTAGCAGGAAAAGGTGGCCTATCTAGGTGACCATACAAGCATGCAAAGTCCTTTATAATTATCAAAACATGATTCAAGTATTCTAGTTCTCACAAAGTAGAGGTATGCCGTTTAAATAAGCTTCCATTTTACTAAGTTGCCCCAAGTTGGTCTATGTATATGTATAAGAGGTCCCATCATGGATATGCAACATATCCATTTTAACAAAGCTCTTCCCATGGTTTTAGGCGACATATTATTTACAAGAATTAACCATTAATCAGCACTTAGTCCTTTTGAAGTCACAAACTCTAGTTATAAGTCCAATTTCCTGATTAGCATGCCAGATTCATTTTACCGGTTCTTTTAACAATGCAACATAGTAGCAACTCAAATAGGCCTAGTGGGGACATCACAAGTAGGAGGTTAAACAACGGTACCCACCTCGAGCGCTAAATCCAAGTCCTGACAGTGAAGTCCGCGCTCGATCCCAAAAATCCCGCAATACTGCACCATAAGTCCCAAAGGATGCACACATAATTATTATCCAAGTTTAATCTAAAATCTGTCCCCAAAATCTGTTTAACAGTTCAGCCAATTTCACCTGCGAAACGTGCCCAAGAAATTCCCAGAAAAATACTACTGCGATCTACGCGACGATCCGGTCGAAAAAAGTACCTACACATTTCCACACGATTTTCCTACGCTGAGAACCAAAATCGACAAGGGAACCACCCCGAACAATACATTCACCCAAAACTGTGATACAAGGTTCTGTAAAAAGGGGTTTCTCACCTTCGGGGAAAATTCCAGAAAATCCAAGAAAATTCAGAGAGACTCCTTGCGATGCGTAGATGCAAATCCTCTTTTGAATCGCCCTGATCCGACGTCCGTGCGCAAAGTTATCGCCAAAACAAGGCAGTGCTGTCCCAAAACTCCGCGACGGAAAAAGGGTCAAAATGAGGCCACAGAAACTCCAACAAAACCTCGGAATCAGGAGAAACTCACAACAGAGAAAATGAAGCCCTACCTGTGAAGAATCCAACGGCGCAAAAATCACGAAAATAGGAGGTCGGGGTGAGTCGGGGAAGCCTGAACACCGAAATGCGACGAATCAGGTTGCCGTAGAATGATCGTCGCGCCGCGCCGGAAAAATCTCAAACCTCGGGATCCGAGCCTCCTAAATTCTTGAGAAATCTACAGGAGGTGTAGAACAGTGAGAGGAAGATTTTCTTAGAAGGGACCTCGAAGTGAAACCGAACAGGAGAAGAGGATTTCGGCCCTCAAATGACCTATATAAAGCCAAAAACCACCTTGGGGTCCTTTTCCCGTGCGCCGCGCCCCGTGAGCCTGCCAGTGGTATTCCGCCACGTGTCCCTGCGCCGGGCCTATGCACCCGCGCAGGGAACTCCGTAGACCGCGCCCCTGCACCGCCCCAATCCTCAACCGACACGTGGCTCCCGCCCGATCCTGTGCACCGCCACTCAAAACCCTGCGCCGGCCGCCTAAACTCCGTGGACCGCACACCGTAGGCCCGCTAATCAGCGCCTGCCACGTGTCCTAGCGCCGGCTCATGCACCCTGCCGCGCTGCTCCATAGACCGGCTGCTGCGGACCGGCCAATGAGGGCCCGCCACGTGGCGCTCCGGTGGTCCATGACTTCCCCATGCACCAGAAACCACCAGAAACATCCGGGAGTCCGTTTTTGGGCATCCGGACTCCGAATTCAACAAGTAAATAGTCGTTTTCAAGCGTTTTTCCGCGCTGAATCCAAATACGCCCTCCGTTTGGCCTAGAAACTTTTCTAAAATTTGGCAAATGCCGCCGAAGGCCAAACTAATAATAAATACTACCATGGACCCATCTGTGCCGTCCCTTTGACACACTGTGGATCAAACACCATCAATAGGTGTTTAACACATTGGATTCACGGGAAAAACAGTGCATGGAAACCTGGATCATCACATCCTCCCCCACTAAAAGAAAGTTTCGTCCTCGAAACTAAAGTCATTCCTCAACACGGAATCTCAACCATACAGAGGGGGTAAATATACAATCATCCACCACTCAAGCTCTCAAGGCTGTCAAATACCTCCTTCAGAGACGCGATGCAATCCTCGGGTCTCTAACCAGAACGAAACAAAGGAGAACACTCCAGAGAACCACGCCACCTCAACTAGGTACAGCTGGGCTAACTGCTCGGCCATCAAGTAATCTGCATCGGTACAAGCATCTGCCCCTGCTAGGGCCTCAGATAATCCAACCACAAGTCCAACAACACCCAACTCGATCCAAGTACCTCGGTACTCCCGAGGCATCCGATATAAGTCCCCCAACTAATCCCGTAGCCTCTGATCTCTAATCCAAAACCGTCGGGATGTAGAAGCAATTCCCTAACCCTCCGGCATCAACACTCAGCCATGAGCAGTCGAGAGAACCAGATTGCAAATCAATCCTCGCGAAGATCCAGTACCGTTGCAGCTGGTAAATCAAATCCTCCAAGCTTGGCAGAAGGGTGCTAGCTCCCGATGATCACTTCATCAAATTCTTACGGGTCCTCACAAAGCCGAAGTGAACCAACTTTCCACAACTCGAATAGCACCGGCGCCCCCAAAGGTGCCACACTTGGCCTGACATAATTCCAAAACATCAAATCCTGGAGTTGGGTCCTCAACTCCCAAACTGGTATCATGCCAGACAACTCCGATAGGAGAACAACTGGGAACTCACAGCCAAAAGGGGTATCTCCAAGTCCTGATGCCGCCGCAGGTCCCTCAAACACACCGGCCAACAAGGTACTCACCCACTACGAGACATCCGCCTCGCTCACAAAGTCAAAACCAAAGAAGCGAAGATACTCTCAAGCAACCCAGGTACACCAGCACCTCCGGGCCTGGCTCCCACGAGAACCGTCCTCGCAGCATAATCAGCTGCCGCGAAAAGAAAATGACTGAGCCAGCCCAACCGTCAAACCAAGCCCCACAACCAGGTCAAGACCATCAGGTCTACAGGTACAATCAAGGACTCAACTGCACCGGGCAGGACCCACAACACGTCCCTACGTGCTAAAGATCGGGAATACGACCTCCCGAACACCCGGTAACCGTCCTACCCTTAACCCAATGCAAGGAAGTACATGCACTCCTAACAAATGACTAGGATGCCCAAATGCAATACAATGCACAATCAATGCCGGTAAACACAGTAAAACCATACCTGCCCCCACAAGGTCGGCTGCTGTAAAACCCTCCACCTGAGCGGCGTAGACCGGACCGCCCTGATCCGGCGGCTGATGATCCGCAAGGTAAAAAGGTGGTGATCCGCTCGCTGGAGCATGAGGCCACTGAGTCGACAACTGCTGCTGAGGCGAAAAAAAAGCCGATGCCGATGAGGGTGCCACTGAAGTCGAAAGGGGGCACGAAGCTCGAAGGTGGCCTGGCTGTCCACACTTGTAACAACAACCCCATCTCTGATCACAAGTGTGCGACAAATAAGGTCCTCCACAGAATATGCATCTGTCTCTATCGCGAAGCCGTGGCCGCCCCGACTACTGCTGTCTCTGTGTCAGATGCTGAGACTCCTGCTGCTACTGCGATGGCCACTAGGATCCACTAGGCTCTCGCTGCTCCACACGCCCACGGCTGGGTGACTGGGGCCGTGGCGGTCTCCATGAACTAGTCTGTCCCTCATCCTCGGGCACTGGTCGCTTCCTCACAGAACTCAGCGCGACCATCCCGCCTTGCCTTGCCACCACTGTGTCGCCTCTCTCCACCCAAGAGGCATGCTCGACGGCCTCCTGGAGAGTCTGGTGTCGCTGTGCATGCACAAGGATATAAAGCTCGCTGCGGAGGCCTGCCTCGAATAACTCAACCTGATGTGGTCCATCCCGGGCGACATAGGGCACACAATTAAACAGCCGCATGAACTCCTGATGGTAATCCTGAACTGACCGGTCGCCCTGCTGAATGTTTTTCAAATCATCCTCCAGCTTCCTCTTCACGCTGGTCGAAAAATAGGTATCCACTATCATACACCGAAACTCAGACCAGGGTAACTGTCGAGAAATCTGAAACTCCCGTGGCTCCACCCGACGCCACCAGAGGTCTGCATCTCCATCTAGGCAATGTACCGCCATATGAACTCTGTACCTCGGGTCGATGAAGAAATCCCTGAAAATCTTCTCCATCGCTGCTAACCATGTCCCAACCTCCCACGGCTGCGTATCCCGCCCCGAGAACCTGGGCGGTCCGTGCTTACAAAACTTAACCAGTTTGTCAGCGAAGTCCTGCTCCTCAGCCGGGGTCAAAGGCTGGGCCACGCCCTGAGCCCCGCTACTCAAAGATGGCGTCGTCGGCACAAGTGGTTCCACGGGTGGTGCCAGGGTCTCTAACACTGTCGGAGGCGGCGCCCCTCTCCGCGCCAGTAGCTGCTCAATCCGCTGCTCCTGCCGGCGGCTGCTCTCCGCCAATTGGGCTACCAAGGCCCTCAACTCAGCAATCTCAGAAGATCCAGCCTGTCCTCGCTCAACAGGGGGTGTGGGGGCACCCCGGGTAGGAATCCGACGTCGGGGAGGCATCTGCCACAAGAACCACAAGTCAGCCACACAACCACACACGACCCAATCTAACGAAAGTCAAAGGCATCCCCCTATTTTTGTAACTTTATGTTGTCTGCAGCCAACATAACTGTCCCACAAAAATAGTGTATGCCGATCCCTCTTCACTCACTGGAAGAGTCCAAACCAAATCACCGACTTTCGCAAAAAGTCACGGCTCTCACGCCCTATCATCCTGGGGTTAGCCAAAAGCCTAGGGTTTCCTAAGTCCCAACTGACCTATCCCTAAGCTCTGATACCAACTTAATCTGTCACGCCCCGGGTGAAAACCAGAACCCGGGCTCGTCTACAGATCCGCCGTATACACGGAATTTCCCGTGTACACGAAGCGCTGGTAACCTGCTCAAATATAGATGACATAATAAAAGAGCATAAACAGAGCTAAACTGGAACTAGTACATCTCAGATAAAGCTGGAAAGTAAAAGTGCGGAAGTAAACTCTCAATAATACAAATATCTCTCCCAGCTCACTAATCAAATACAACCAGCTGGCCGAAGCCAGACCCAAAAGAAATGAAAAGTAGAGTATCTGAGAGTATCGGGGTACATCTAGTAACTAAACTGGTGCCTGGGTAGACCGCTATCTAATCCGCGATCCTCTTACCTCGGTCCGCTGAGGAGGGTCCTGCAACTCCCGCAGACAACTCTGCAAAACAAAGGGGGAAGAGAAAAGAGAAAGCAGTGGGAGTGAGAACTACTGTAAACAGCAGCCTCCCCCTAGTGGGTAGACCTCAACTCAGACATGCCCACTAGGACTATAAGAGGCGGAAGAATAAAACAAGGTGGTAAGCTGTAAATATGCCAACTGATGATGTATGAAGCTACCACTAAATGCCTCTAAAGTGCCAGCTAGGAATATAGCTAAATGTATGCATCAGAATGTAAAATGCCTGCCTGTCTGGACACAATTGATACACCAGTAGGAACTGGTACTGCCTGCTTTGCCTGCCAAATCGGGTATGCCAGCCTACGCATAACACCGATAGGGGATGAGAGTCTCAAGGACTCGAAGCCTGTAAATTGCACACTCCGGAGTGGCACTCGAGGGGAGCGACCCACACGAGTATAATGCCTCAGTAACAAGTATCATAGATCAGCAGGACGGGATCATGACTCTGATCAAAGTGGGAAAACCCATCCACTAAAAGAAGCCCAAATCCTCTACCCCAATCTGATGCAAAAACCACTGTCCGGTCAACCGCCAAAGATCCGCGGTTGTCGCAATGCCCTGCCCTCACAGCCTGCCTGTCCCAAAACCCACAACTGTCTGACTACACTATCCCCAAACCCCCTGCTCGCGCACGAGCTACAAATACCCTGAGCCTCAAATGAAAGGAGAAAAGAATAATAAAAAGGTTTCTCCTATGTCAATTCCAGCATGATAGTGTAGCAGGAAAAGGTGGCCTATCTAGGTGACCATACAAGCATGCAAAGTCCTTTATAATTATCAAAACATGATTCAAGTATTCTAGTTCTCACAAAGTAGAGGTATGTCGTTTAAATAAGCTTCCATTTTACTAAGTTGCCCCAAGTTGGTCTATGTATATGTATAAGAGGTCCCATCATGTATATGCAACATATCCATTTTAACAAAGCTCTTCCCATGGTTTTAGGCGACATATTATTTACAAGAATTAACCATTAATCAGCACTTAGTCCTTTTGAAGTCACAAACTCTAGTTATAAGTTCAATTTCCTGATTAGCATGCCAGATTCATTTTACCGGTTCTTTTAACAATGCAACATAGTAGCAACTCAAATAGGCCTAGTGGGGACATCACAAGTAGGAGGTTAAACAACGGTACCCACCTCGAGCGCTAAATCCAAGTCCCGACAGTGAAGTCCGCGCTCGATCCCAAAAATCCCGCAATACTGCACCATAAGTCCCAAAGGATGCACACATAATTATTATCCAAGTTTAATATAAAATCTGTCCCCAAAATCTGTTTAACAGTTCAGCCAATTTCACCTGCGAAACGTGCCCAAGAAATTCCCAGAAAAATACTACTGCGATCTACGCGACGATCCGGTCGAAACAAGTACCTGCACATTTCCACACGATTTTCCTACGCTGAGAACCAAAATCGACAAGGGAACCACCCCGAACAATACATTCACCCAAAACTGTGATACAAGGTTCTGTAAAAAGGGGTTTCTCACCTTCGGGGAAAATTCCAGAAAATCCAAGAAAATTCAGAGAGACTCCTTGCGATGCGTAGATGCAAATACTCTTTTGAATCGCCCTGATCCGACTTCCGTGCGCAAAGTTATCGCCAAAACAAGGCAGTGCTGTCCCAAAACTCCGCGACGGAAAAAGGGTCAAAATGAGGCCACAGAAACTCCAACAAAACCTCGGAATCAGGAGAAACTCACAACAGAGAAAATGAAGCCCTACCTGTGAAGAATCCAACGGCGCAAAAATCGCGAAAATAGGAGGTCTGGGTGAGTCGGGGAAGCCTGAACACCGAAATGCGACGAATCAGGTTGCCGTAGAATGATCATCGCGCCGCGCCGGAAAAATCTCAAACCTCGGGATCCGAGCCTCCTAAATTCTTGAGAAATCTACAGGAGGTGTAGAACAGTGAGAGGAAGATTTTCTTAGAAGGGACCTCGAAGTGAAACTGAACAGGAGGAGAGGATTTCGGCCCTCAAATGACCTATATAAAGCCAAAAACCACCTTGGGGTCCTTTTCCCGTGCGCCGCGCCCCGTGAGCCTGCCAGTGGTATTCCGCCACGTGTCCCTGCGCCGGGCCTATGCACCCG
The DNA here is from genome assembly GCA_029204045.2 of Tillandsia leiboldiana. Taxonomy (NCBI): domain Eukaryota; kingdom Viridiplantae; phylum Streptophyta; class Magnoliopsida; order Poales; family Bromeliaceae; genus Tillandsia; species Tillandsia leiboldiana. The sequence goes on along the minus strand of JAQNDB010001321.1, from coordinate 20,002 downwards.
CGCAGGGAACTCCGTAGACCGCGCCCCTACACTGCCCCAATCCTCAACCGACACGTGGCTCCCGCCCGATCCTGTGCACCGCCACTCAAAACCCTGCACCGGCCGCCTAAACTCCGTGGACCGCACACCGTAGGCCCGCTAATCAGCGCCTGCCACGTGTCCTAGCGCTGGCTCATGCACCCTGCCGCGCTGCTCCATGGACCGGCTGCTGCGGACCGGCTAATGAGGGCCCGCCACGTGGCGCTCCGGTGGTCCACGACTTCCCCATGAACCAGAAACCACCAGAAACATCCGGGAGTCCGTTTTTGGGCATCCGGACTCCGAATTCAACAAGTAAATAGTCGTTTTCAAGCGTTTTTCCGCGCTGAATCCAAATACGCCCTCCGTTTGGCCTAGAAACTTTTCTAAAATTCGGCAAATGCCGCCGAAGGCCAAACTAATAATAAATACTACCATGGACCCATCTGTGCCGTCCCTTTGACACACTGTGGATCAAACACCATCAATAGGTGTTTAACACATTGGATTCACGGGAAAAACAGTGCATGGAAACCTGGATCATCACAAAGGTAACGGCCGGTTCTCCTCCCCCGCGTCGCGCAGCCACCCAGCAAGCTCGGGCTCGATCTCAGGACGCAGGAGAACACTCTAGAAGTCACCAGGAGTAAGTTGGAGCAACTTGAGTGCAACCTTTCTCTTCCTCTGTCACTCTCGGGTTGTTCTTAATGGGTGGTGCCTCCTTAGCTTATCCCGCACCCTGGGCTATGATGGAGTATCTCAGGAGAGTGAAGAGGACCCAAACACCAAGTATGGCCCCTCGTGCTCCCTCCAAGAAGACCAAAAGCCAAGTTTGGCTTTAATGCAATTTTTTGCAAAATTGCAAAGAACTCCTCACATAGCTAACCTAGAGCCCTAGGGTCCCTGCTGTAGCTTCAAAATATCACTAAGACCCTAGACAATAAGTCCTAAAACATTTGGTCCTTGATTAGTATAAGATTTTGCAAAAATAGGTACTTTTTCGACACTTTTCATGCATTTCGATACACCAGAATCGCCAAACGCGAAATCCGTCTGTGCCATTGCGTTCAGAACGTCGAAATTAGTTAGAATCGACTACTTATACCACTATGTTCGGATTTCGGACAGTGAATCGGCCGACGTTTAGTATAGAGGGGACTGAAATCAGGGGTTACTATTCACAACTTAAGTTGTGGGCCCCGCTTCTCTTTGCTGTTTTACGGAAAATTCGACCGTCGGATCGAAATCATTTGAATATCAATCTTTCTTGTTTTGATAAGATGGTCACATTGGTGATCTCATATTTTTGAGATCAGGCTCCGATCAAAAGTCGATATTTTTGGGCCACTTTTACACTATTAATAATCCATTTTTGCCATTTAATTAATTCCGAAAACTATTTAAACTTTAAAAGTTCAGTTTAAAAAATCATGGTTACTACAATATGGGATAAACTTGCATGTGTAGATGAATACAAATAAAAAGTGCTAAATTTATGATTTACCCAAAATTGGGGATAAACTTGCATGTGTAGATGAACACAGATGAAAAGTGCTAAATTTATGATTTACCCAAAATAGGGTATAAATTCGCATGCGTAGATGAATATAGATGAAAAGTGCTAAAATTATGATTTACCCAAAATAGGGGATAAACTTGCATGTGTAGATGAACACAGATGAAAAGTGCAAATTTATGATTTACCTAAATTAGGTGATATAATTGCATGTATAAGTAAATTTAGAAGAAAGCGTCATTTTTGATTTACCTAAAATAGATGATAAATACTATTTTATGATTGTGATTATGTTAGGGTGTAACCCTAGGAATTATGTAAAAGTATAAGGAAAAAGAGCATGTTTGGTAGTAAAACTTGCAGAAAACCTAGATTAAGGGTTTAACGAGTGGCATGATGTCCTAGGAGTTAAACCTAGATGAACGAGTGACACTGTGTTAGGGGATAACCTAAGGTTGAGAATAGAGTATTTAACATAGTGTCAATGAGCTCTAGGTTAAGCATGATATGGAACTTAGGTAAAGAAAACCTAAGATCAACTAGTGGAGTTTTGCTCTCAAGTAATGAATTAGAGTCAATGTAACTCTAAGTTAAAAGTGGAACAGGAAATAGAGTTAATGTAACTACAGGTTCAACGTGGAATAATAAAAAGAGTTTGTGGCCACAAAGTTAAAGAGTTAAACAAATATAATCCTAGAGTGGGTCATAGGGTGTCTAGGCAAATGGACAACCACTTTAACTTCAATTTGAGTTAAATGAATGAAAGAGAAATGATTATGAGTCCATAAGACTCTCTAGTTATCCTTGTGGCGAGACCTAGGATAAGAGATAAATTAATGAAAGGGATAAAGTTAAAAAAAAAGCTAAAAGTGGATAAAAAGCAAAAGAGAATGCAAATGGTGTCTCTAAATGTGAGACCATTCTAAGGGGAATCGGATGTGGTACTCCTTCAGAGGGCTGATTAAATAAAGACAAGTGTAAAAGTAAAAGTAAAAAGCTAAAAGGCTTAAAAGAAAGAGGAACAGATTTCCAGTGGCAATGTGAGCTATAAGCTCGAATAAGAAAGAAAAGCAAGTGCTTAAGAGCAAAGAGGCTAAGTGTTAAAGTAAAAGTAAAAGAAAAAAAAAAGAAAAGAAAAAGATAAAACGGGCGTACCTTCGGGGGTGAAACGTAGCCCTTGTTGGAGTTATGGGCAGTGTCCCTCTCCCGGGCAGTGACCCGTCTGGCACGTTTCTCCCGTAGGACGGGGTAACACTTGCGGGAGTTATCAGCAACCTTAGAAATTTTGTCTTGTGGTAGCATGACTACTGGGCTGGGGCCCGTTGGACAAGAATTTTCGAGGGTTAACTTTAACTAAAGCACCAGAATGTAAAGAATAAAGAGAAAATAGAGTGGCCAAGGTGGCCGGGTTAGTCTAACCCCTTTTTATTGCGGCATAGTGGCTGAGTTTGTGGATAGTAGCCTGGTATGGCTGGACAAAGTAATATGGGTGTAGAGTACCGGGACTTTGTAGAGTGCACCGACCTCGCAAGATGGCGTGGTGCGGAGAAATCGTCTCGAGCGTGTTCCTTATTTGTTTACAGATGAGTTCGGGTTGATTCAGATCGACGCGGAAGCCCCAGCTTGAATCGGAGTTTTCCGGGCATTGTGCGCCGATAGAGGACTGGTGTTGTTTTTTTACCGACTCCGCCATTGTGTGCAGAAAAATTGGAAAATACTTGGAACAGGTGTATTTTATGATTACAGCGGAGTTCGGGAGGTTCCGGACTAACGCGGAGGACCCGAAGGCAAAAAATGAGTTAGAGTTGGCAATTAATGGATCGAATTTTTGGATTGAGCACACCGACTCCACAGTTGAGCTTTTTGAGTGGAAAAAGCTTTGGACATGTGTATTTTCAGATTACAATGGAGTTCGGGAGGTTTCGGATTGCTGCGGGAGCCCCGATGGCAAAAAATGAGTTGGAGTTGGCATTTGAGGGATTAATTAATTAATTAAATTAATTTGCTGTTAGCCTGTTAATGAGAGAAAGAAAAGAAAAGAGAAAGAAAGGGATTAAGAAGAGAGTGGTTAGATATTTTTGCTAGAGGGTCTATTTAATCCCTTCTCTACAGCTGCCAAGCACCATGCCCTCTAATTAAGCCAGCCACTAATTAAGTAGTCGCCATGTCACCTCTTCTTCCTCCTTGCAAAACAGAGGAAATAGAGGAAAACAGAGGAAAGAAAGAAAGGAGAAAGAAGAGAAAGAGGAAGAAGGAAGAAGAAGAGAGAGGAAGAAAAAGAAGGTAATGAGTGTGGACCCTCTGCTAGTAGCCAAGGAAGCTGAGTAGAGCAAGCGGAGCGCGCGCGTCGAGCCTCTTGGTAAGGTATGTAGCAGTTTTTTTGGAGCTTGGGTTTTTGGGTTTTTCCTGGATGGTGGTTTTCGTGTTGGTTTGGGTTTGTGGACTACTTGTCCTGTTGGCGGAGTGCATGGGTGGCCGCAGCCGGGAGGCGTGCAGGCGCGCAAGTGCGCCGCGCGCGGCCGGCGCTGATGCTGCGCGGGCGCCCATGGGCGCCGCGTGCAGCAGGCAGCAACGCTGCGCGTGTAGAGTCCTGGCGTGCCAAGGCTTTTGAATACATTTTTTGTGACGGAATTATTAGGGAAGCTTTTCACTGCGTTTTCTGTAATGCACCGGCTTGGACTGCGGGTATTTTTCTGCGTTTGAGCTCGAAAAACGGAGAACGACAATGTGAGGACCCGGAAATTCCCACGTTTGGTTTACTGTTGGATCTGCGGCTTCTGGAGACCCGTGTTGGGTGTTAGAGGTGTTTGCGCGCATATTGGACCCAAGATTTGGACTCGGCATGAAAAACGGATCAAGTTTGCTTCTCCGGGAATTTTCGGCAAATTTTAGAAGTGGAATTTGGCAAATCGGACTTCGGATTTGGATTCAGCGCGCGAAAACGATCGAAACGGGCTATTTATTTGTATTTTTCGGAGTCCGGATGCGAAAACACGCATTTCGAGGTTTTGGGTACTGTTCCGGCCGGCCGGGCATCGCCGGCGGCGGCGGCGGGCGGCGGAGCGCGGCGGTTGGCGGCGGCGGAGGCGCGCGGTCCACCGCGGAGGTCGTGCACCGGGCGCGGGCCACGTGGCGCCTCCCTATTGGGCGGTGCGGTAGGCGCGGTCCATGGATTTGGCGCTGGTGCACGGTGAGCCGGGTGGGCCACGTGGCAGCCTGTGGTTGGAGGGTCTTGGTGCGCTCGGTCCACGCGGTGGAGGCGGTTGCCTCGGGGCGCGTGCCCGACACGGCACCGGCGGCGACGCGGCCGCGCACGTGGGCGCGGCGTGGGCGCTGTCGGGGTGACGTGGGGGCGCCACGTGGCACCCCGTGGTTGGTCGGGCGCAGCGGAGCACAGCACAGTGCTTGGACACGTGGCGTTGCGTGGTTCGCTGGCTCAGGTGCGCCGGGATCGGGGAGCGATGCTGGGCCACGTGGCGGGCCGTGGGGAATTCGGGCCTGCACAGTAATGGGCCGGGCCCATTACTGTAGCAGCCCGAATTTTTCCGGCGCCCGAATCTTGGGACAATTTCGGTATTTCTTCAATTGTTTTTTTTGGGGCCTTTATTTTGCAGCCCGAGCCTCTTTCTTCTCCCCTTTTCTCCTCTTTTCGAGCCTCCTCTGCCCGAGCACCCTTAAGAAGATTTCTTCATCTTCAAGCTCTGGATCCACCTGCAAAGTTTTGAGATTTTATGGGCACGCATCCCGAGGTTCTCTATTTTACGGCGCGGCGCGACGTGGTGGTTCCTGTGTTCTTCTTCAGCGCAGCAGCAGTGTTTTAGCTCCCCTGGTCTACTCCGACGATCTTTTCGAGCGATTTCTTCGCTGTTGGATTTGTAACAGGTGAGGCTACGATTTTGGGTTTCTCGCACATTTTCAGATTTCACGTTTTTCGAGGGGTTTTCTCGTGCTCACTGGGATCCTTTTTGCCGTGAGATTTTTGGTGAGGGCAGCACCTTCTCTTGAGGAGATCTCCGCGCACGTGTCTCGGATCAGAACGTGCTTATAGACTTTTTTCATCTACTCGACGCGGGGATCATTGTGGATTTTTCTTGGAATTTTTGGAGACCTTCCCGAAGGTATATACTTTTCCTTTTATCTGTACAAGAGTTTACAGTTGAATGGTTTTGGGATTGTGCGCACCGATACTGTGGAATTTGTAACTTGGCCTACGGTGCTCGGAATTGGACGTACAGGTACCCGTTTCGAAGCTATCGACGCGAGGATCGCTGTGGTATTTTTATCAGAATTTTTTGAGTTCGTTTTGCAGGTGAAAATTTCACAGTAAGTGGACTGTTCCCAGCAGATTTGTAAAACCTGGATTTTATTGGATTTAAAGTGTAACTGTAGCCTTATGTTGTACCCAGGAGGGATTGTGGACTGTGCTGGACCTGTTGGACCTAGAGTTGTCATTTTCCTGGTTTTCTCAGCTGTACAACTCTGGACAGTTAGCGTCTTCAGGTGGGTGGCTTGTTTTCAAGATCTATGGACTGTGCTCTAATTCTATTGATATAGAATCATGCATGATAGTGATTGGACTTGGGTAGCATGCTAGAATTCGAATGTTATTATTCTTGTAATTATCTGATGATCGTATGATCTCTTCTGCTTCCTACCGCATGTTAAATATTTGTTCTGTTGGAACCTGACCTAGCACCCCCGTCATATGTTGCATGTGTAACCAGACCAGTAGAAAACCCTCACTTGGGCTAGGGTTATTTATGTTTAGACATCCACACTTTATGCTTCATTCCTGGACTTAGTGTTATCCTCGCCCGGGTAGTGGGCCGAGCGGTCGGAACTTCTTTTAGTGTGGGATGCATTTGCACTCGTGCTTGGGAGCAGAGTGGAGTCTGGTAGATGCAGTGGTTCGCTTGTCTGTACCGGGAACCGTTTGGGGTAAACGGTGGACCCGGGAGATTTGGTTTTCCCCTGTTGGGTTGTCGCCACTGTGTTAGTGGCGGTAGTTTTCTAGTGATAGCCGGACCTAGAACCCAGGAACCTTTTCGACATACACATGATTTTAGTCTGCCAATGTTTTCTTCCAAACATCGAAGGGCCGCTGGAGTCTGTTCTTGTTTGATTGGACAAAGGCATCAGCCCTTCGGGGTTTGGGTAAAACACTTGTTTTCTAACTGTTTTTCTAAAAAAGAACTAAAATCATTAAATATGGATTTCTTCCAGATCAAATTAGTTTTCAATAACAAATGTCACCTTTTTCCTGTAAATCTCCCCACTCGAAAGGATTCGAGTGGTCTGGGTTCTAGGGGTCGTTCCTCTGTCGGGACGGAAGCCACGGGGGCCGAGCCTGGAACCTGTTCTTGTTTGATAGGGTTGTAGGTGTAGGTCTCCCAGGACTTTCGGGCCCTGTTGGTGTCTTTTGCGAGTTGTACTGTGATTATTGCTTTCCCGAACTATAAGGGATCGGGAACTTCGATAGTCGGAGCCTAGAGTCTGTTCTTGTTTGATAGGGTTCTTAGCACCGGTCTATCGGGTTTCCGAACCCTTATGGTGTCGGTCTTTCTGGAGAGTTTAGTGTTCTGTTGTGGGAGCCGTCTAGTGGACGGTGGCCCCAGCTGTGTGACTTCCAGCTTGTGATGTAGAGTTGGTGTCGTTGGTCGATCTTGTTGATCGCGGTTTGGATTTTTGCCTGCATGAGCCATATTTGAGCTCGACAGAGTTACGCGGATACTTTCCTCGGTGGGGTCGCTCCCCTCGAGAGCCACTCCGGAGTTGGGCCTGTTACTTGCTATCGCGACTTGTCGACGCCGTCCCTCTGACTGGCCCGGTTGGCGGCAGTCACGGACACCCTACGGTAGACCCGTCCTGTTGAGGATATGCGGCAGTAGGTGGGCGCAGGTTTGACTGGACCCTTTGAGGCAGTCAGTTTAGATTTGGTGAGTTTACTGTGTGTGTTAGTAGATGCATCATGTTTCATCTGTTCCTTTTCTTGAGCATCTAGATAGAGGCATAGTAGCTGTTGAGTTACTTTTCCAGCCTTTCATTTCAGTTTTATATTGTTACTTTATGCCTCTAGTAGACTTAGTGGGCAGACCGTCGGGCTTGTTGGCGGCACCCACTGAGAACTACTTGGGACGTAGTTCTCACACCCGTCGTGGTGTATTTTTCCCACAGGGACTTCTACTCTGGTTCCTGCTGCTCCTGTTGCTGCTTCTTCTGATCGAGGTAAGGGAGTCGCGAGATAGTTCCCCACCAGTCGTCGTCCAGAGAGTAGATGTACCCTTATTACTTTTGAGAGTTCCTGTTGAGAGAACTTTGTAGTGAGGTATAGAGTTGTATTTATTTTCTACTGCTCGAGTGACTTTTGTACTTTTGGTGAGGACTTGTGTTGTATATAGTTTTTATTTCTAGCAGTTTTACTTTCAGCTCTGATATCTGCATAGTATAGATGCTCTTTTGCAGGTTAGTCGCTTCGTCTATACGGGCTTCCCGTATGGGCGGCGGATCTGTTGGCGAGCCCGGGTCGCAGTTTCGACGCCGGGGCGTGACAGATTAGGTGGTATCAGAGCCTAGGTTGTAGGTCATTATGGACTTAGAAACCCTAGGCTTGTGGTTGGACATTAGGATGACTACGTGAGAGTCGTGACTGTTAGCGAGAGTCCTGATTGAGTTTTTACCTCTCCCAAGGGATGGGATGAGTGATTGGCATGTTTATTCTCCTAAGCGATTATGTTGGCTGCAGACAACATAATGCTAGGGAATGGGTGACATGTCGTAGACTTTCGCTGAATTGGGTCGTGTGTTGTTTGGTACTGTCCTGATGTTTCCATGTGTGTTGCAGGTGGGCACGATGCCTCCCCGACGCGGGGTGCAGACGCGTTCTCAGCCTTTTCCCTCCGATGAGCCTGGGCAGGAGGAGCCAGCACAGGGTCAGCAGAGTGAGGTGCTGGAGCTTCGGGCTCAGTTGGCCCAGTTGTCTGAGGCGGTGCAGCGCCAGGAGGAGGCTTCTCAGCGCCAGGAGGAGGCTTCTCGGCGCCAGGAGGAGGCCTTTGGTCGGATGATGCTTCTTTTAGAGCAGAGGACGCAGCCTGTGGTAGCACCCCCTGTGTGTTCGCCTGTGCCTTCTTCGCCAGCTGTGGCGCCCCCTTTGGTTCCGTCAGCGCCGGCTATTCCTGTCGAGCCGGTTTCTAGCATACCACCGCCTGGGTCGATGGGACCTTTGACGTTGGCTGAGCAGAGTGCGGTGGTGGATCTGTTGATGAGGTTCCGCCGGTTTGATCCACCCCATTTTTTTGGTATGAGTGCTGAGCCGTGGGAGGCAGAGTCTTGGATCACGGCCATGGAGCGTCATTTTGAGAGTTTGTTCGTTGAGGATCGATTTCGGGTCTTTTTGGCTACACACTACTTGGAGGGCAACGCCGAGGCTTGGTGGCGGCGTGTGCGGCCTGCTGGTCCGCCTGGGACGCAGATTCTTCCCTGGGCGGAGTTCCGCAGACTTCTATTAGGGGCCTTCTTTCCTGAGAGTGTTCGCCAGAGATTGGAGGAGCAGCTGAGAAATCTCCGCCAGGGAGATCGGCCCGTGAATGCGTACATAGCCGAATACAATCAGCTGTTGGCTAGTATGCCTCACGTGGCCAGGGACGAGTCTCACCGGATCTACATGTTCGAGCGGGGGCTGCGCCGGGATATTTATCAGCTTGTTCGCTCACGCAGATTACAGACTTTGGAGGCATCGATGGAGCAGGCGTTATATATTGAGTCTGGAGAGGCAGTGATGTCAGAGGTGGCTCTAGCCCCCGTAGTGATTCCTGGGGCGAAGCGCCCAGCACCGGGTGATGAGGGTCAGACGAGCGGGCAGGGACCTCCGAGACCTCCACGATCTCATCCTGAGGGTCGTGGGTTTCGTAGGCGCCGAAGATCTGGTGAGCCCCAGCAGCAGCAGCATCAGCGGTATCGGCAGCAGCGGCAGGAGCGGTGTGTCATCTGTGGCGGGCCTCATCCACCGTCGCAGTGTGATCAGAGACAGGGGCGGTGTTTCCTCTGTGGAGAGTTGGGACATTTCCGCGCAGCTTGCCCCCATGCCATTTTGTCAGTGCGGCCGATTGCGACAGCACCCCCCTTGCCCATCCATGCAGCGGGAACCCCTCCGGCACACCAGCGGACAGAGTGGGCCACGACGTCGGGACAGACGGGACGGCGACCTGCAGCACCCAGTGGACGGGTTTATGCAGCCCTGTTGGAGGACACCCCGGCAGCGGATCGTGCCGCGGCAGGTATGATTTTATTTCAGTTAGCTGAGTTGAGCATTTTGTTACCGCTGCATTCTTCTGCTTTATTAGTTGAGTATCTGCATCGGCATCCTTGCATGGGTATGGGTTAGGAATTTCTGCTACATGTTTTAGCGATTGGATTCTTCCCTGTATCCTATGAGTAGAGGAGGATCACGGTGTATGATCAGTGCAGTTGAGACTTGGGACTTCACTTGCTGATGTGACGATTCAAGGACAGCTCCAGGACTTGGATTGAGCACCCAGGTTGGACTGATTGGTGCGGTGCTGTGCTACGACTGATGATGGAACGAAAGCAGTTATCCTTCTGCGAGTTGGACTGGAAGAGTTCGTTTTCTCGGATTGTCGGCGTATCCTCCTAACAGCATTGGCTTCAGCGACTGTGGACAGACGCCACCTCGGGAGCAGACGTGATGTTAGGACTAGTGGTTATGTCCTTAGGAGTTTCGGTTAGTGATAGCTTTCTTTTGTGGCCACAGTAGGAACGACACCAACACTTCTCCCCCTTTTCTCACCTTGTACTGGAATTTACGAACAGGACGAAAACTTCGAAAGATTGCTCCAGAAATGGAGACAATGCCCGAACCTGTTCTTGTTTGATTGGGGCGAAGGCACTGATTTTTCAAAATTTTTGGACTTTTCGCTAATTTCAGCTGTTTTCTTAATCGAGGGTTGAAGTTGATGACTTTCCTGCTAGTGGAGCCGTATCTTTCTTGTTAGTTTAGTGTTGCGTTCTTGGTTGTTTTGATTGTTTGGTTTTGTTGTTGTGGTGTGTTTTTGTTTCGAGGACGAAACTTTCTTTTAGTGGGGGAGGATGTGAGGACCCGGAAATTCCCACGTTTGGTTTACTGTTGGATCTGCGGCTTCTGGAGACCCGTGTTGGGTGTTAGAGGTGTTTGCGCGCATATTGGACCCAAGATTTGGACTCGGCATGAAAAACGGATCAAGTTTGCTTCTCCGGGAATTTTCGGCAAATTTTAGAAGTGGAATTTGGCAAATCGGACTTCGGATTTGGATTCAGCGCGCGAAAACGATCGAAACGGGCTATTTATTTGTATTTTTCGGAGTCCGGATGCGAAAACACGCATTTCGAGGTTTTGGGTACTGTTCCGGCCGGCCGGGCATCGCCGGCGGCGGCGGCGGGCGGCGGAGCGCGGCGGTTGGCGGCGGCGAAGGCGCGCGGTCCACCGCGGAGGTCGTGCACCGGGCGCGGGCCACGTGGCGCCTCCCTATTGGGCGGTGCGGTAGGCGCGGTCCATGGATTTGGCGCGGGTGCACGGTGAGCCGGGTGGGCCACGTGGCAGCCTGTGGTTGGAGGGTCTTGGTGCCCTCGGTCCACGCGGTGGAGGCGGTTGCCTCGGGGCGCGTGCCCGACACGGCACCGGCGACGACGCGGCCGCGCACGTGGGCGCGGCGTGGGCGCTGTCGGGGTGACGTGGGGGCGCCACGTGGCACCCCGTGGTTGGTCGGGCGCAGCGGAGCACAGCACAGTGCTTGGACACGTGGCGTTGCGTGGTTCGCTGGCTCAGGTGCGCCGGGATCGGGGAGCGACGCTGGGCCACGTGGCGGGCCGTGGGGAATTCGGGCCTGCACAGTAATGGGCCGGGCCCATTACTGTAGCAGCCCGAATTTTTCCGGCGCCCGAATCTTGGGACAATTTCGGTATTTCTTCAATTGTTTTTTTTGGGGCCTTTAGTTTGCAGCCCGAGCCTCTTTCTTCTCCCCTTTTCTCCTCTTTTCGAGCCTCCTCTGCCCGATCACCCTTAAGAAGATTTCTTCATCTTCAAGCTCTGGATCCACCTGCAAAGTTTTGAGATTTTATGGGCACGCATCCCGAGGTTCTCTATTTTACGGCGCGGCGCGACGTGGTGGTTCCTGTGTTCTTCTTCAGCGCAGCAGCAGTGTTTTAGCTCCCCTGGTCTACTCCGACGATCTTTTCGAGCGATTTCTTCCCTGTTGGATTTGTAACAGGTGAGGCTACGATTTTGGGTTTCTCGCACATTTTCAGATTTCACGTTTTTCGAGGGGTTTTCTCGTGCTCACTGGGATCCTTTTTGCTGTGAGATTTTTGGTGAGGGCAGCACCTTCTCTTGAGGAGATCTCCGCGCACGAGTCTCGGATCAGAACGTGCTTATAGACTTTTTTCATCTACTCGACGCGGGGATCATTGTGGATTTTTCTTGGAATTTTTCGAGACCTTCCCGAAGGTATATACTTTTCCTTTTATCTGTACAAGAGTTTACAGTTGAATGGTTTTGGGATTGTGTGCACCGATACTGTGGAATTTGTAACTTGGCCTACGGTGCTCGTAATTGGACGTACAGGTACCCGTTTCGAAGCTATCGACGCGAGGATCGCTGTGGTATTTTTATCAGAATTTTTCGAGTTCGTTTTGCAGGTGAAAATTTCACAGTAAGTGGACTGTTCCCAGCAGATTTGTAAAACCTGGATTTTATTGGATTTAAAGTGTAACTGTAGCCTTATGTTGTACCCAGGAGGGATTGTGGACTGTGCTGGACCTGTTGGACCTAGAGTTGTCATTTTCCTGGTTTTCTCAGCTGTACAACTCCGGACAGTTAGCGTCTTCAGGTGGGTGGCTTGTTTTCAAGATCTATGGACTGTGCTCTAATTCTATTGATATAGAATCATGCATGATAGTGATTGGACTTGGGTAGCATGCTAGAATTCGAATGTTATTATTCTTGTAATTATCTGATGATCGTATGATCTCTTCTGCTTCCTACCGCATGTTAAATATTTGTTCTGTTGGAACCTGACCTAGCACCCCCGTCATATGTTGCATGTGTAACCAGACCAGTAGAAAACCCTCACTTGGGCTAGGGTTATTTATGTTTAGACATCCACACTTTATACTTCATTCCTGGACTTAGTGTTATCCTCGCCCGGGTAGTGGGCCGAGCGGTCGGAACTTCTTTTAGTGTGGGATGCATTTGCACTCGTGCTTGGGAGCAGAGTGGAGTCTGGTAGATGCAGTGGTTCGCTTGTCTGTACCGGGAACCGTTTGGGGTAAACGGTGGACCCGGGAGATTTGGTTTTCCCCTGTTGGGTTGTCGCCACTGTGTTAGTGGCGGTAGTTTTCTAGTGATAGCCGGACCTAGAACCCAGGAACCTTTTCGACATACACATGATTTTAGTCTGCCAATGTTTTCTTCCAAACATCGAAGGGCCGCTGGAGTCTGTTCTTATTTGATTGGACAAAGGCATCAGCCCTTCGGGGTTTGGGTAAAACACTTGTTTTCTAACTGTTTTTCTAAAAAAGAACTAAAATCATTAAATATGGATTTCTTCCAGATCAAATTAGTTTTCAATAACAAATGTCACCTTTTTCCTGTAAATCTCCCCACTCGAAAGGATTCGAGTGGTCTGGGTTCTAGGGGTCGTTCCTCTGTCGGGACGGAAGCCACGGGGGCCGAGCCTGGAACCTGTTCTTGTTTGATAGGGTTGTAGGTGTAGGTCTCCCGGGACTTTCGGGCCCTGTTGGTGTCTTTTGCGAGTTGTACTGTGATTATTGCTTTCCCGAACTATAAGGGATCGGGAACTTCGATAGTCGGAGCCTAGAGTCTGTTCTTGTTTGATAGGGTTCTTAGCACCGGTCTATCGGGTTTCCGAACCCTTATGGTGTCGGTCTTTCTGGAGAGTTTAGTGTTCTGTTGTGGGAGCCGTCTAGTGGACGGTGGCCCCAGCTGTGTGATTTCCAGCTTGTGATGTAGAGTTGGTGTCGTTGGTCGATCTTGTTGATCGCGGTTTGGATTTTTGCCTGCATGAGCCATATTTGAGCTCGACAGAGTTACGCGGATACTTTCCTCGGTGGGGTCGCTCCCCTCGAGAGCCACTCCGGAGTTGGGCCTGTTACTTGCTATCGCGACTTGTCGACGCCGTCCCTCTGACTGGCCCGGTTGGCGGCAGTCACGGACACCCTACGGTAGACCCGTCCTGTTGAGGATATGCGGCAGTAGGTGGGCGCAGGTTTGACTGGACCCTTTGAGGCAGTCAGTTTAGATTTGGTGAGTTTACTGTGTGTGTTAGTAGATGCATCATGTTTCATCTGTTCCTTTTCTTGAGCATCTAGATAGAGGCATAGTAGCTGTTGAGTTACTTTTCCAGCCTTTCATTTCAGTTTTATATTGTTACTTTATGCCTCTAGTAGACTTAGTGGGCAGACCGTCGGGCTTGTTGGCGGCACCCACTGAGAACTACTTGGGACGTAGTTCTCACACCCGTCGTGGTGTATTTTTCCCACAGGGACTTCTACTCCGGTTCCTGCTGCTCCTGTTGCTGCTTCTTCTGATCGAGGTAAGGGAGTCGCGAGATAGTTCCCCACCAGTCGTCGTCCAGAGAGTAGATGTACCCTTATTACTTTTGAGAGTTCCTGTTGAGAGAACTTTGTAGTGAGGTATAGAGTTGTATTTATTTTCTACTGCTCGAGTGACTTTTGTACTTTTGGTGAGGACTTGTGTTGTATATAGTTTTTATTTCTAGCAGTTTTACTTTCAGCTCTGATATCTGCATAGTATAGATGCTCTTTTGCAGGTTAGTCGCTTCATCTATACGGGCTTCCCGTATGGGCGGCGGATCTGTTGGCGAGCCCGGGTCGCAGTTTCGACGCCGGGGCGTGACAGACAAAGCAAACGGATTCGGATTCCGAGTTATGGATCTCCCGGAATGGGGGTCAAAACGTTTGCCTTTGAGTGGTGCACCCGAATCCGTGCTAAGTAGTCGGCACGCTTTCCGAGGTGATCGGACGGGATCCTTCTATGATCAGACTTTTTATCTTATTTATGTCAGTGGGTTATTTTATTTACTGTGTAGTACCTCGACCTTTCGTTTTTCCCGTTTTGTGTCCTAATGGAATCCTTTTAGTTGTAACGGGGGGGGGGGGGGGTTGAAGTTCGAGAATTTCTGGGCTGAACGTCGGGGTTTGTGGATATTTTTAGGTGGTAGAGCTCGCAAAACGGTGAACGGTGGCGCGATCGGATTTGAATTCCGACCCCGGGATCTCCCAGAAATAATTTTTGAAGTTTTATATCCGCTCGGGTGCATCGGAATGTGTGCCGCCGATCGACACATTTTCCGAGGCGATCTGGACTCCTCGTTCAATTTCAAAAGGCTAGGTTTGTTGATTGGGGTTTAATTTTAAAATTCTCTTCGTATCTTTTATTTCCGGTCGGGGTGCGGGGAAAAAACCCCATACCCCTTTTCCCTCTTTTCAAGAAACGTCGTAGAGACCGAGGCGGGGAGATGGGAAGAGAAAAGAAGGAACTGCTCCTTTTCTACGGAATCGATCGAGCGAGGACGGCCGATCCTCTTTCCTCCTCCTCTGCCGGCGGAATCCAGGTGAGTGGTTCGAGTTTTCTTTCCGGTTTTTCGTTTTGGGGGTTTCTTGTCGATGTCGCGGCGATACGGGTTGTTGAACGGGAGGCCGCCGCCGCCGTCGCCGTGTTTGCGGGGTCATCGCCGGAGCCGCGGGGGTCAAGTTAGGGTTCACTGTTCACTCCCGTACGGCAGATCCACCGCGCGGTCCACCTGGCCAGGCGTGCGCCCGGCGCACGTCCCCGCGACCCGCGGGTGCGGACCCGGCGCACGGGCGCGTGCGCCAGCCCGGCCCGCATGCGCGGTGCACGCACCAGGCGTGCACCCGGCGCTTGCCACCGCGGCCGCGCGGGTGGACCCGGTCCGTGCTTTTCTCCCGTGCGCGGCTCGGCCCAAGCCGCAACGGCTCACCCTGCTGAGGCGTGCGCCCGGTCCGCGACCGCCGTCACTGTAGCCGTGAGCCCGGTCCGCGATGCTGGCCGTGCTCCAGTGGCTCACCGTGCTGTGCTCCCGGTCTGCGCCGCCGCCGCCTTCTGTCGTGGACCCGGTCCACGCCTGGACCCGTGCACGAGGCTGCAGCCAAAGAGTCCGGAAGCTCCGTTTTTGGCCCGTTTCGCTCCGTTTTTGAGTATTTTTGACCGCGGCGACGTTTTTAACATTAATTCTTACTTTAGTTTTTCGGGCGCAAGGTGGGAGGGTTTTAACTGGAATTTCCGCGCACCTTCTTCTTCGCGTTCCAGGTGGGTACCCCTTAGAACATCTCTGTGCACGTTTCCGTTATTGTCATTTATATCTTGTAAGGGGTGACGTGGACCTCCGGGTTAAATGAACGTCGCGGTGGGAGACTGGATGGGCAGTTCGCCCCTCCGAACAACAGTAGGGTTGTTTGGAGCGTGCTAGCGATGAGGACGGTGATCGGTGTGACCAGTCGGACATCGAAAGGTGAGTTCCTCTCCCGACAGTTCTTGAGTCGGGAAACGAGAGTAATTGGTAAGAGCAAAGGTTTGACACGTTGAAATGTTGCTAACCCCGTTTATACTTATGTTTTATTATCACTATGTTTACGGCGGCTGAGGGTCGCTGTGCCCGACGATACATCACGTTCTAGGAGACGGCTGAGGCAGGTGCTCGGTCTGGTTTACCGAGGTTGGTGCTCGGTCTGGTTGGCCGAGGTTGGTGCTCGGTTGAGGCTCGTGTTACTGCACGCACACCGGCGGCTTGGCCTCCGCAAGGGTGTGCTTTTCCGGAAAAGTGGTACGTTGACCCGTGTACCCCACGTGATGGTGACGTAATGGGGGCCCCCGTGGGTGGGGGGTGTGAGCGGTGATGCCGAGGCGGGTGTTTGGCGGCCGAGGCAGGTGCTCGGCGGGGGGTTTCCGAGGCAAGTGCTCGGTGTGGTTGCCGGGGGAGGTGCCCGGTTGGTTTGCGCAGGGTTCTTCACTGTTGGATGCACGTTGAGGAGGGTGGTTTGCCTTACTTTAGCCCTTATTGCTTTTATTATTGTTTCTGGTCACTGACTTCCCACTCCGTGACAGGTTCGTCCAGGGGCGAGTGCTAGGGCGTCGGTGAGGCCGCGTGAGCGATCTTCTGGCCCTTAGAGGCTACAGATACTGTTTACTTTACCCTCTTTGTTCATTTCATTACGCATTGTAGCTAGTTGTGGATCGCGATACCCCCGTGGGATCGATGTGGATGTTGGACTGTTTTTATAACTCTTTTGGTTGGGTGTTAGTTCTTACTTCTTTACTTGGCCGGTTTCAAACTACAAACAAGAAACATGGAAAATGTTGCGAAAACCGTTTTAAAAATACGGGTGCCGTGTGGCCGCCGCTTTCGAATTCTGTGGATTTATGTGATTTCGAAAATAGTTTTATAAAACCCGGTGTCGAGTGGGCACCGTTTTAAAACTCTGTGGGTTTATGAGATTGCGAAAATAGTTTTATAAAGTCTTGGTGTCAGGTAGACACCGCTTTCAAAACCCTGCGGTTTTATCCTTTCAAAAATAGTCGGCCTCTTTACTACTTGTGGAAATTGATTGTGTGCAGTTGAAAATGGTTGTTTGTGATTGGCAATCAGTCTAGTGTGGTTAAAGGCATGTTTACGTGAACTTTGTAGTCAGGACACCGTGCATATACAAAGGAGACTCTGCCCGTTTGCAGAGTGAATTTGTATATGCGGCGGGTCTGCGCATGCACTGGGGGAGATTGGTTTCAAAGAAAAAAGATATGTACAATTTTTGGGAGCATCGGTGGCTACCCTTCCGCGCGTTTAAACCCCCGGGGCGTGACAGCGCGCGCTAGAGGCGCGCGCAGTGGGTGCGCGCGGTAGGGGCGCCGCGCAGCTGGGGCGCCGCACAGCTGCGGGCACGGGCGCGCGATGCTGGCTTGCGCAGGGGGCGCGCGTAGCGGGCCAGGGTGCCGCGCGGCGGGCCCAGGCGCCGCGCGGCATGCGCCTGGGCAGTGCGCAGCGCGCGGGCTCCGCGCGGCTGGCAGCAGCAGCAGTGCAGCACGCGGTTGGCGCGGCTGCTACGTGCGGGTGGAGAGCGAGCAGGGGCCGTGCCGGTGGGCTGTTTGCGCACGCCGAGGCTTGTGGTTGCCCGGGTGTCGCGGGAATTTTTGTGGGCTGTGTTTAACTTAGGTTCTTGGTTTTTCTCTATTATCTCTCTCCCTTTGTTTGGAGCAGCAGCGACAGATCGCGGGGATCTATGGAGCCCGGTTCGTTGCCGAGGTACTGTGCGGAGCCCGAGTCGAGTGCGCGGCACGCGGATTTCACCTGAGCAGTCTGTGAGTGTGTGGTGTGTGTTGTGGGAACCTGAAGTGTGTGGGTGGAATTATGTTTTTTGAGAGTTCGTAGCAGTTGGAGCGCGGAGCCGAGTTGGTTGCATACTTGTATTTGTGCTGTGAGTTAGCTGTGGGTGAGTCGGGTGTGTGCAGATTATTGTGGTGGACTCGGGGAAATTATTTGAGCTTCCGGGGATTTTCCATGGTTCGCGGCAGTGTGCGCGCGAGCGGCGCGGTTTCCGGTGTTTCGTCAGTTTGAGGTTTCGGTGCTTCACCGACTTCAGCGATGCCTACGGAAAGCGTTTCAGGTGGCTCGCAAGTATTTTTAGACAATAAAGCTCGTCAAACGGAGAACGGTGGCGCGATCGGTTTTGGATTCCGACTCCGGAATCTCCCGAAATAAATTCCGGAAGTTTCAGTACGGTTTAGGCGACTTACACAATTATCGAGGCAGACCGGACCCTGGTTCGCACCCAATCGACTAGTCTTTCCGTTTGAGGTAGGGGATTTACCCACTCCATTTCACGTGCGCCCGATCATTTATTCTCTTTTCTTTCTAATTGGGTTTAATCCGATTGCGCCTAAACGACCAATTAATCGGCTTTGGGGAATTAGGTTTTGGGAACCCCTTCTTGTTCCTCTTACCTGGACGCACGATACCCCGAGCGCGGACGAGGAACGTTTTCCCCAAACCCTCTTCTTCCCATAGATCGGCGTGGATTACCGCGGCGAAGCGATCGAGGAGAGGAGGAACAATCGCACACCCCCGGGACGATCCCTCTTCTTGCAACCCCGACGCCGCGACCAAGGTAAGCGGTGAATTTATTTTCTTTCTTTTTCTTGTTACGGGCAAGGTGAGGGGAAATCCTTTGAGCTTTTCGGGGTGGGTTTTCCTTTGCCTCGGGACGCGTGCGAGGCGAATTTGGGGACCAAACGGGAGGTCGCCGCCGCCGTGGTTAAACGGGAGGCCGCCTTCGTGATAGGCTGCGTGCCCGGTAGTAGCTCGATAGGGAACACCACCTCCCGCTCAGGGGGCATCCCAGGCAGTTCCGTGGGAAAAACGTCGGGGAAGTCCCTCACCACTGGGATATCCGAAAGTGTCGTCGGGGATCGGGTAGCCAAATCCACCGATGCTAAATAGGCCACGCACCCACCCTCCATCAGTCTTCTGGCCCGTGCCGCTGAGATAATCGCCGGGAAGGAGATGCTCTTGCCCATGATGTACACATGCTCAGGGAAACCCGGTTCTTGTAATCGCAGCTGTCGCTTGTCGCAATCGATGAGTGCCTGGTACCTCGTGAGCCAGTTCATGCCCAACACCACGTCGTACTCCCTCAGGGGAATTACCACCAAATCCCCAGGGCAAGCCAGCCGCCCTAGCATAATCGGGTAGCAGGGAAGCTACAACCTCTACCGGTGCCGGAGTGGAAGTGGGATCAGATCACCATGGACTTTGTCACGGGGTTTCCACGTTCGCAACAGGGCCACGACGCGATTTGGGTCGTAGTCGACCGGTTAACCAAGTCAGCGCACTTTTTGCCAATTCACACGACCTGGACCCGAGAACGGTTAGCTCAAGCCTATATTAGCGAGATCGTGAGACTACATGGCGTGCCGGCATCGATCACCTCGGACAGAGACACGCGCTTTGTCTCGAAGTTTTGGCAGAGCCTTCAGCGGGCTATGGGGACCAGACTACATTTCAGCACAGCCTTTCACCCTCAGACGGACGGACAGTCGGAGCGTGTGATACAAACCCTCGAGGACCTGCTTTGCGCCTGTGTGCTTGATTGGGGGATCGGTTGGTCACGCTACCTACCTCTCGTGGAATTTGCCTACAACAACAGCTACCAGGCTAGCATCCAGATGGCGCCCTATGAAGCCTTATATGGAAGGCGCTGCCGATCCCCGATCTGTTGGGACGACTTGGGAGAACGGAAATTATTAGGACCCGACTTAGTGGAGGAAACGAAAGAGAAGGTAGGCCTCATCAGACAGCGCTTGCTAACCGCGCAGAGTCGACAAAAGAGCTACGCAGACCAGAAGCGCCGCGACTTGGAATTCCAAGT
>JAQNDB010001320.1:0-52633 GCA_029204045.2 Tillandsia leiboldiana | reverse complement strand
CGCCCCGCGCGCCTGCCAGCGCGCTGCCCGGGGCTCCGCCGCCTGCCCGAGCCCAGTCCGCCGCTGCCCGCTCGCCGCCGCCGATGCCCGCCGGCTGCCGGAGTTACTGTTCCGGCAGAAAAACAAGTACCTGTTGCGCAAATAAATCAAGTAGATAGTCCCATTTTTTTTCCCGTTTTCGCACGCGATGAATCCGAATTTGATGTCATTTTGCCAAATTCCAACTCTAAAAATTGCCGAAGGCTCCGGAAAGATGTTCTTGGTCCAACTTCGCGCCGAGTCCAGTTTAATATCCGCTTCGCGCGAACCCACGTTCTAAAGAATCCGACTGAGTCACCGATCACCCCCTTTTGTGATCCATTTCAGCCCTACGTCCGCGACGTGTGTCCAATTGGTGACAAACACCTCCAACCGCACCCCGTAGGCCTCCAGAACCACCCCACACATCAACACTCTGGCGTAGATCCAGTTCATCACATGTCCCATGTCCAGTTTTTGATTTTTTATGCAATTAAAATTCATCCCATGTTTCTAACTATAAAGGTATTTTAGATCATCAAAATTAATTAGTTAAATGTACCTGATCCTTTTGAATTCTTCTTTCTTGAGATTGAGGTAAGATGATCCAACTTCTTAATCTTCAACTTCAAGACTTAACAACTTTCACGAAATACGCCAAACACAAATTCCTTAACTATCTCCCCTTTGGCGGATTCGTGATAAAACAGAGAATCCACTCAAGAAAATTTTCAAAACGATATTTTTGTTGCTATCACCAAAACAAAAAATTTATATTTGAGGACCAAGAAATAAGTACAGAGGAAACTCCTAAAACAGACTCTAGACTTAGACAGCTGTAATCTCTGCAAAGAAATCATTCCTTGAACAAAGAGATCGTTAGATACCTCAAGAATTTTATCATTCCAAACCAAACAGAGATAGAGTTTATACTTACCATGACATTTGTGTACTCAGATATGTATTAAGATCATAATCAGAAATAGACATTCTTCTAAGCATTACATCCAATGTCCTAAGTTTGTTTAGTAATCAAACAACTTGTTAGTAATAATAACCTGCCCCAAAAGTTAGTCGAATAGTTATCGAGGCATGCATTCAAAACACAATACAGAACCAAAAGTTGGTTTGATACTTACCTCAAAGTTTCAAAGTTCACAGTTCTCACACACCATTGTTCCATTGGTCTTATATCTCTCCACCCTTTTTGTCACTAAAGTAGCCAAAATTAACAAAAATTAAGGAGAGGTTAAAGGTTCAAACACAAGGTAAGAACTAAACTTAAAACCTGCAAAAGAAAACTGATTCGAATGATCAAGATTACGCAGATTCATCCGAAACTAACGCATCCTAGTTTTTGGAAAATTTTCTTTATTCGCTTGTTCTAGGACGACTGCTTCTTTTTGACCTCTTTAATTTCTTCCTTCATTTCAATTAAACATTTGACATCCGTGTCCTGTTCAGAGGAAAGTCGTTTTGCTCTTTATAATAGAGGTAACTGAAGCATCATCCTCTGAAATTGAAGCTGCTGGTGGTGGAGCTGAAGCTGTTGCTGGGTGCTGAAGCTGTTGCTTGTGGTGCTGAAGCTGTGGCTGCTGGTTGTGCTCTTCGTCGGCGAGGAGGTGATGGAGGCTCATCTTGTTTAGTGGAGAGAGACTTCCACAATAGTCGTGTCATTGATCGTTCCTAGACTGTGCATGTAGGAGCTCGCACTAGTGTCGACCTTAAATTTGCGAAAAATACGCATAATGATCATAGGATAGGGCATCTCTCTGTAGGGTGAGCATGTTCCACATACCGTGCCATCCTCGACCAGATGATATAAGGAATGTTTAAATTCGATCCCATAGCCGCTTCGGGTTTCCAAGAAGATAAAGAAATAACATCCTATCCCATCGAAGAACTTTTGTTTGCATGTTAGAAGAATATTGTAGCAAACAATAAAGTTCAAGTAGCGATACTCCTGGCGAAGTTCTTTTGAAAACACTGAATTTCCCGTCGACAGAGTATTGGGAACACAAATTCCATCCACGACCACTCTCCAGGAGGTGGTGGAGAAGATTTGACTTTTCAGGTAATGTCTTCCTTCATCCTGGCCTTCATCCCTAACACCTCTCCAATCAGTTGGGTGTGAGTTAATCTTAATATTTCTAACCATTGTTAGAAATTCTCGATGTCCGTCATCCTGATCAAGTAAGCTTGAAGCATTCTGATAAAACATTCTCACCGAATGAAGACAATACCCAGTGGACTCAGGGAAATGGCAAATGGGGGCAAGACCCTCATGGTCAACAGAGTCCAAAGAGTGCAGACCGCTCCTTCAGAGCCTTGGCATTTACATGTCTTTCGCCAATGCACTCTCTTTTCTCAAAATCTTGATTCTCGCAGAACTGATAAAGTCTTGTGGAGGAGGCTGGCTAGCTAGTGGCTCCTCAATTGATATACCTCGAGCACTCCCTCTTTTCTGGCAACACTTTTCCTTTTTGTCTTAATCGGGCTTGTTTCCATAGGGGCTTTCCCTTTTTCAGCGGCGATAGGCGGAGTCTCGCCTTTGAAGTTTCTGCAGGGGCTTTCCCCTTCGAAGCAGTGGGAGCAGTTGCTTCAACCAGAAGCTCATCCCAGTCTATAGATTCAGTTTCCGATTCTGTCTCGGAATCATCTCTAGTTTTCTTGCTTTTCCTAGCTCTTTTAGGCTTGTCAGTTGATTTTGCATGGACCATAGCAACCAGCAGAAACTATATCAGTGAGAACACCATTGTCGCTATTCAACTTTAAGAAACCCTGCGAGCAAGACTCACGAACACGCAAAAAATTGTTTATTTTCAAAAATTGAAAAAATTGTACCCAAACAATCATTATCGTGTAGAGAGACTAGGAATCAAATTAGTTTTGCAAAAGAATTTTAAAAATAGATCATCCCATGATTTTCAAAAATTCCTAATATATGCCCTAAAACCGAATTTTCAGAAATCGAAGTCCTAAAAATCCGTTAATCAAGAGAATACCTAGCATATAATCAAAACTAATCTACCCAGAGTTCTTATTTCAAAAGAAATTTGACCAAAAACCAATCTCAAACGAAAAAGTTACAAGATTTCCATCACGTTTTGAGCAAAATAGTGAAAAACTGTGAAAAACCGAGTTTTTGATCAAGAAAACTTACTTGGAATCGAAGAACCTGAGTTGAAAAGGCTCCAAATAGTTTCATTCTAGAGAGAGAAGCTCTGGAGACTTAGGAACAAAAGATTGTAGTAAAAAGAAATCAAAACCCTTTCGTTCTATATAAAAACCCTAGCCGCGGTCCGGATCGGATCGTGAATCCAGTCCGGATCGGCTACCCGCAGGAAATCCTGCGTTCGGGATCCGGATCGGATTGTCCAGTCCGGATCGGCTCCAAACTTTTTCTTCAGAAAAATTCTGAAAATTCTAGAAAATCCAGAAAAAGATTATAAGCACTTTTGTGTATCAACTTTAAATGAAAATCATCGTTTCATGTCAAGAGAAATAGATTATGCAAAATCTATCATTAATATACAAATAATGAAACAGAAATTTATAAAATTAAATCCCTTAAAGTTGAACAAGTTCAATTACATCTATCACGATCTTATGAGTAATGCCTTTATCAAATCATCAATTTGGTAAAGAAAATGAAATACCAAGATCAATAGATGTTTGAAATCCCAGATAAGTTAGATAATATATCTAGTCAAATTATTGTAAGGAGTGGGTCACGCCCCCCGGGGTTTTTGAGTCTATCAAAGCGGAAAATTGCGTGATTTTTTTTTTCTTCTTAACAAGGTAATTTAAACCTCATTCCCGATGCGTGCCAGACCGCCACATACACAAATTCTCTCTACCCACGGACAGAGTCTCCTTTGTATATGCACGGCGTCTCGTTTAATACAACAAACATCAACCATCAACCATACAATAGACATACATCGTCAAACAGAGTACAGTAACTTAACTAATGTTATAAAAGCGGCGTCACCGTTTGGAAAGGATAAAACCAGCGGTTGCAAAACCCGTGCCCACATGGCACTTCGTTTTGAGAAAACGTTTTCGAAATCATTTGGTTTATCTTGAAAACATGCGCGTATGAAAACATCACTAAAAGCATCAAAGTATAAATGTACACCTCATCCACAGTACTAAGTAATACATGTCCACGACTAATACGATCCACAAGCAAAATTAATTAAATAAGGCATAAGGGAAATGAGATAATAAACCCAAGTATCTGACTACGGTCCTCGCGACGCAGTCTCACCGCCCTCCCGGCTAACCACCTCGTAACACCTGTCACGGAGTGGGTAATGTCAGTGACAAACAAAGTAGATGTCTAATAACAATAAGGAATAAGGAGCAAACCGAAAACACCGGAACCTTTCGCTAAAACCCTGCACATAATTAAGCTGGGCCCCAAACCCAATTTATCAATTAAGTTGGGCACCACCCCAGAGTCCCTGTCGGGGAGACTAAAGTCTCCCCTCGTGCGCAAAAACACCTCTTTGATGCATTTAACCTCTTCACGGTGCTGGTGTGCTATTTTCAGCGGGCGCGAAGAGGTCCTCACGGCACCCACCCCTTTGTGAGGTACACGGGTCAAAAGAGACCACTTCTCGGAAAAGTACACCCATGCGGAGGCCAATCCGCCTGTGTACGTGCAGCATCCGAAAACGGATTTGCCGAGATCGGCGTGTAGTGAGCACCGCGACCGTAGCCGCTTCAATTGTTAGATAAAACACAATTATGCGAAAGGTTAAACTGTCCATCTACTTTGTTAGATAAATTAAGAGCACTTTAATGACGATAGATGCACTTACTGCACTTGTTGCACTTATCGCAACCGTACCCACCTATTTGAAGAGAAATCGGAACACCTGAATCCTTCGCGCACCCCCGCTGCGCACTTGGACCTAAAAAAAGTCCGCAAGGATAACTATAGTCAAAAACGTGTACTAACATCCGAAACAAAAGACCCAATTTACTCTTTTGACGGAAAAGTCCAACACCGCCCGGATTGACGAAACGGAAATCCCGCGCCGCCGTCGTCGTCCGCCGGGACCCCGCGCGGTTCGGAACCGCGCGGCGCGTCTCCGCGGCGACGCCCACGCGGCGCGGTGCCCGCGCGGGTGTTTGCCCGTGCGCGGGGCCCCGCGCGGTGCCCGCGCGGGTGCGGCCCTCACGCGCCCGCGCGGCAGCCGCGCGGCGCCCGCACGGTTGCGGGTCCGCACGGCAGCCGCGCGGCGCCCGCGCGGTGCCGCACGGTTGCGCGTCCGCGGCGAGTTGCCGCCCGCGCTTGTTCGCGTGTCCGTGGGCAGCCCGCGCGGAGCGCGCGGTTCCCACACGGTGCGCGGTCCGCGCGGGTGCCGCCCGTGCGGCAGCCGCGCGGCGCCCATGCGGTGCCCCGCGCGGTTGCGGGTCCGCATGGGTGCCGTCCGTGACTCTCCTCCGCGCGATGCCCTAGCGGCGCCGCGCGCCTCCGCCGTCCGTTCCGTGCCCTAGCATGATGACGACGACGGCGACGGTGACGGATACGACGGAGAAACCAAGAACTCAAACAAAAGAGACGACGGAAAAATCCCAAATAAATTATAACAATTATTTTACTAACGAAGATCGACGGGAAGGTTGTCCGGTCGCGTTCTTGCCTTCGGTTCGATGTCCGGGAAGATCGGGCTCCTTCTCTTTCTCCTTTTCCCCTTTCTTCCGGCTAGGGTTCCGTCTTTTCTTTTCTTTTTCTCTGTCCTCACCGCTTAGGGTTTTATTTCTTTCTTTCTTTTCTTTTCCGATAATCGGGATCCCTTATATAGCTCGTATTAAATCTTTAATTAATTTCCTTTGTAATTAGTACGTAGAGAGATTCTATTTTCCCTCATGGATAATTAATTAACTAATTAATTATCCCCTACCAAGATAACCCACCTGTATCTCTAACGGGTGCAAGATATTTTGCACAGATTCTGATGGAGCATGACTTAATCACCGTATCACTAGGAATTCCGTTCCGGGAGATCCGATATCGGATTTCAGATCCGATCGCACCGGTCGCTTTCTTTTCCGCGTTCTATCGCAGAAAATACTAGCACCTCACAATGGCCACTTTAAGATTGAATATTTTATTTCACTTAAGGCTTAAATGACTATACAGTAAGTCAAAAATACCCCGAGAAGGCCGGATCACTACAGCCACTCACACTTTATAAAAAGTGTTCGTCCCGAAACTTAGTACAAACCCCACTAATCAATTCGGAAACTTATCTCATTTTCGATTCCAGTTCTCACGTCGCCTCGCGCTCTATCGTGGTTGCTCCACTGGACTTCACATAGGGGATAGTTTCGAAATTGCGCAACTTCTTGGTCCCTCTCTTGGCAAAAATCCGCACCGGTGTCTGCTCGCGCTTAAATCTTCTCAGCAACTCGATGGTGGAGGCATCCAAGGCATGAGAGGGATCAGCTAGGTACTTCCGGAGCATTGAGACATAGAACACGTTATGACTCGTTCGAGATTCGGCGGCAGGGCTAATCGGTACGCCACCGGTCCTACGCGTTCTAGGATCTCGAACGGTCCTACGTACCTCGGGCTTAACTTTCCTTTATGCCGAAGGCGTTTTCCCCTTGGAGGGCGAAACTCGGAGTAACGCGTGCTCACCCACCATGAACTCTAAGTCTCGGCGTCTGTTGTTCGCGTAGCTTTTCTGTCTGCTCTGGGCGGTTAGTAGCCTTTGTCTAATCAGTCGCACCTTTGCTTCGGTCTCCTCCACCAAATCTGGGCCCAGAAACTTATGCTCACCCAAGTCGTCCCAGCATATTTGGAGACCGACAGCGGCGCCCGTACAGGACCTCGTATGGTGCCATCCGAATGCTGTCCTGTAACTGTTATTGTAGGCAAATTCCACTAGGGGCAAACACCGCTGCCCACCCTTCGTCCCAGGTCCAAAACGCATGCCCGAAGGCATGTCCTCCACAATTTGTAATCACACGCTCTGATTGTCCGTCGGTCTGCGGGTTGAAAAGCCGTACTGAAGTGCAACTTGGTCCCATTGCTCGCTGCAGGCTCTGCCAAAAGTTTGACACGAAACCGCGTGTCCCTGTCCGACGTGATGGAGTCGGCACCCTATGCAACCTTACTATCTCATTGATGTAGGTTTGTGCCAGGTCGTTCCCGCGGTCCACGTCGTGTGTATGGGCAGAAAAGTGGGCCGATTTCGTCAGACGGTCCACAATTACCCATATTGCATCGTGTCCCTATGACGATCTCGGGAAACCCGGTCACAAAATCCATGGTAATCATGTCCCATTTCCACTCGGGCACCGGTAAGGGTTGCAATTTTCCTGCCGGACGCTGGTGCTCGGCCTTCACTCGTTGGCACACCAGGCAGTGTGCCACAAACCGAGTCACATCTCCCTTCATTTTGGGCCACCAGAAGGTCTGCTTGACATCCTTGTACATCTTCGTTCCCCCGGGATGCACTGCATATGGAGCAGTATGCGCCTCCCGCAGGATTTCCTCTTTGAGTTCCAGTAGATCCGGCACGCAGATTCGTCCCCGAAATCGTATCGTGCCGTCGGAGTTTACTGTGAAATCACCTTCTTGGTCGGCAGTTACTCTATTTCGCACCAGCTGGAGTTGGTCATCAGTCGACTGCCCCTCGAGAATTCTGTCAAGCAAGGTAGGTCTGACCACCAGTGTCAGAAGTTGTTCGATTGTACCCACCGGTACTACTTCTAGTCTTAATCGCGAAAACTCCGCAATCAGACTATCTTGCTGGGTGATGGCACTTACCCCCGCCTTTTCGGCCTGCCCCTTACGGCTCAGGGCGTCGGCCACCACGTTTGCCTTTTCCGGGTGGTAGTGGATCGTTAAATCGTAATCCTTCAGTAGCTCGAGCCACCGTCTTTGTCGCAAATTTAACTCCTTTGGGTGAAAAGGTACTTAAGACTTTTATGATCTGAATACACATTGCAGTGTGCCCCATACAGGTAGTGTCTCCAAAGCTTGAGGACGAAACAACCGCTGCGAGTTCCAAATCGTGCACGGGGTAGTTTCGCTCGTATTCCTTGAGCTGCCTTGACGCATAGGCTATAACCTTTCCCCCGTTGCATGAGTACTCCACCCAGTCCGTTTCGCGATGCATCGCAATACACTTCATAATCCTCCCCCGATTCTGACAGGGCGAGAATCGGGGCTCACGTCAATCTATCCTTGAGCTCCTCGAAGCTCCTCTGACATTTGTCCGTCCAGATGAACTTTTCCCCCTTTTTAGTCAAGCGGTTTAAGGGGGTGGCTATCTTGGAGAAACCCTCCACGAAGCGCCGGTAGTACCCGGCTATCCTAGAAAGCTTCGAATCTCCGTCACCGTCGTCGGTTGGGACCAGTCCGTCACCGAATCTATCTTCTTCGGATCGACTGCGACCCCAGCCGCCGAGATTACGTGCCCCAAGAAGCCGACCTCACGGAGCCAAAACTCACACTTTTTGAGTTTGGCGTAGAGTTTCTGTTCCCGTAGGGTCTGGAGGACTGTGCGCAGATGTTCTTCATGTTCCTCGTCTGTACGGGAGTAGATGAGGATATCATCGATGAAGACCACCACGAATAAGTCCAGGAAGGGTTTGAATACCATGTTCATCATGTCCATGAACACCGCCGGGGCATTTGTGAGCCCGAACGGCATTACTGTAAATTCGTAATGGCCATAGCGAGTTCGAAAAGCCGTTTTGGGGATGTCCTCCCCCTTGACCTGGACCTGATGATAGCCCGACTGCAGGTCAATCTTTGAAAACACCGTCGCCCCCTGTAGTTGGTCGAAGAGGTCGTCGATCCTTGGCAGGGGTACTTGTTCTTAACGGTGACCTTATTTATCTCCCGGTAGTCAATGCACAATCGGAGACTTCCGTCCTTCTTCCTCACAAACAGGACGGGCGCGCCCCAGGGTGACGCGCTAGGCCTGATGAAGCCCTTATCCAAAAGGTCCTCCAACTGTGCCTTGAGTTCCTTCAGCTCCGCGAAGGCCATCCTGTACGGTGCCTTGGTGATGGGTTTGGTGCCGGGAAGTAGTTCAATAGGAAAGTCGACTTATTGTTCCGGCGGCGCTCCGGGGAGCTCTGCCGGAAACACGTCCGGAAATTCCCTTACCACGGGACCGCTGATCCTTATCTGGGGAGCGGCCCCGAACTACCTACCGGCCCATTGGGTCCTCGGCTGCAAGGCATAGGGTGGAGCCTATTTATTCCTTGCATGGCCCTTAACGGGCCCCGAGTGCACAAGGTTCTCCTATGCTTCGAAGCCCGCCCGCGCACATCGGCCGGGGGAGGCTTCGCCTAATACTTTAGGATTTTAGATCGAGGGAGGGAGAAAGAGAGTCTAACAGGGGTAGCAGGCTAAGGTGTAACCGGTGTTCCTAATCTAAGAGGAAAAAGAGAAACCAGCAATTACCTGCCGTTATTAGGTCTGGGACGTCGCGTCCTCTACTGTAGTATCCCGGGGAGTCCGTCCACAGCCCTTGGGCCAGCGTCGTACGGCGTGCTGAGGAAGGGACTTGACGTCTGAGGAGTCTGCGGATTGCTAGTCGTCAGGCGAATCCTTTGGCTGAACGGGGGCCGCAGCACTCTCTGGTCCTTCCTGCTGTGGTGGCGCGGCGGCGGGGATGGGCCTCTGAGGGCAGAAGGCACGGGAGTGGTCCGGTAAGCCGCACTGATTGCAGTAATGGTACCTCCACGTACATTCTGTCACCGGGTGAGCACCCACGCAGATTACGCATGGTCCCCGAGGTGGTTTCGCGTCCCTTGCTGGTGTCGGTTTGTCCTTCCGTGCTTTCTCCGGACGTCCTCCTTCTCGGCCCTCCGGGGCGGGGCCCCCTTGCGGAATGGGTGTAGCAGTCTTCTCTGTCCCATTCGGTCGCGGTGCCGGAGGCCTGGTGGTGCCCGGTTTCCGTGGGCACTCGTAGCGTGCGTGTCCTGGTTTGCCACATCGGTAGTACTGGCCGTGACTCCATGGATAATCAGTCACCTGATGCGCCCCACTGCATATGGGACACGGCTTCCTCTGCGGTTTGGATTCTCCTCTCTTTGCCTTTCCAACGTTCCCCTCTGTCCTCGGGCGTTTGAGTGCCGGGCCCTGCTGGAAAGGGTCCTCCGCCGGACTGGGATAGGGATAACTCTGCCGAGCGCATGTCTCGGCCAGTTCTTGCTCTGCCCGCCGGGCCAACATAACCGCTTCGTTAAAAGTGGGGAACCCTGCCGGTGGCATTCCCCGATAGGCGCCGTCCCTGGCGTCTCGCTGGATGCGGTCGACACCCTCGAAGTCCTGAGTTAGTAGGCCTAGGCGCTCAGTGAGAGTTAGCATTTGCCCTGCTATGTCGCGTAGTTGGTTGCGGAGTAAGCGGTTGGCTGCGGCTATGGGATCCATCCTGCCCATTGAGAATGGTTAGCACTCGGTGGCCGGATTCTGGCCGTTGTCTGCTGTGATACAAAGAAACCACATTAACCCTAAGGTTATAACCCTAACACCCTGTCTTTACGATTACACCTACATTACGTTCCCTTTTCCCCGTACTCTCACGTACTACGCACCGATACCTTGGTTATCTCATGTCTAATTTGCTTGTGGCACCTTACACTGTGGATGTGGATCACGTCTACTATGGTTATGGTTGTTTTCCTCTGATACCATTTAATCTGTCACGCCCCCCGGGGGTTTTTGAGTCTATCAAAGCGGAAAATTGCGTGTATTATTTTTTTTTCTTCTTAACAAGGTAATTTAAACCTCATTCCCGGTGCGTGCCAGACCGCCACATACACAAATTCTCTCTGCCCACGGACAGAGTCTCCTTTGTATATGCACGGCGTCTCGTTTACAACAACAATCATCAACCATCAACCATACAATAGACATACATCGTCAAACAGAGTACAGTAACTTAACTAATGTTATAAAAGCGGCGTCACCGTTTGGAAAGGATAAAACCAGCGGTTGCAAAACCCGTGCCCACACGGCACTTCGTTTTGAGAAAACGTTTTCGAAATCATTTGGTTTATCTTGAAAACATGCCGCGTATGAAAACATCACTAAAAGCATCAAAGTATAAATGTACACCTCATCCACAGCACTAAGTAATACATGTCCACGACTAATACGATCCACAAGCAAATTAATTAAATAAGTCATAAGGGAAATGAGATAATAAACCCAAGTATCTGACTACGGTCCTCGCGACGCAGTCTCACCGCTCTCCCGGCTAACACACCTCGTAACACCTGTCACGGAGTGGGTAATGTCAGTGACAAACAAAGTAGATGTCTAATAACAATAAGGAATAAGGAGCAAACCGAAAACACCGTAACCTTTCGCTAAAACCCTGCACATAATTAAGCTGGGCCCCAACCCCAGATTTATCAATTAAGTTGGGCACCAACCCCAGAGTCCCTGTCGGGGAGACTAAAGTCTCCCCTCGTGCGCAAACACCTCTTTGATGCATTTAACCTCTTCGCGGTGCTGGTGTGCTATTTTCAGCGGGCGCGAAGAGGTCCTCATGGCACCCACCCCTTTGTGAGGTACACGGGTCAAAAATAGACCACTTCTCCGGAAAAGTACACCCATGCGGAGGCCAATCCGCCTGTGTACGTGCAGCATCCGAAAACGGATTTGCCGAGATCGGCGTGTAGTGAGCACCGCGACCGTAGCCGCTTCAATTGTTAGATAAAACACAATTATGCGAAAGGTTAAACTGTCCAACTACTTTGTTAGATAAATTAAGAGCACTTTAATGACGATAGATGCACTTACTGCACTTGTTGCACTTATCGCAACCGTACCCACCTATTTGAAGAGAAATCGGAACACCTGAATCCTTCGCGCACCCCCACTGCGCAGGACCTAAAGAAAAGTCCGCAAGGATAACTATAGTCAAAAACGTGTACTAACATCTGAAAACAAAAGACCCAATTTACTCTTTTTGACGGAAAAGTCCAACACAGCCCGGATTGACGAAACGGAAATCCCGCGCCGCCGTCGTCGTCCGCCGGGACCCCGCGCGGTTCGGAACCGCGCGGCGCGTCTCCGCGGCGACGCCCACGCGGCGCGGTGCCCGCGCGGGTGTTGCCCGTGCGGCGGCCGCGCGGTGCCCGCGCGGGTGCGGCCCCGCACGGCGCCCGCGCGGTTGCGGGTCCGCGCGGGTGCCGCCCGGCGGCAGCCGCGCGGTGCCCGCACGGTTGCGGGTCCGCGCGGGTGCCGCCCGCGCGGTAGCCGCACGACGCC
The DNA here is from genome assembly GCA_029204045.2 of Tillandsia leiboldiana. Taxonomy (NCBI): domain Eukaryota; kingdom Viridiplantae; phylum Streptophyta; class Magnoliopsida; order Poales; family Bromeliaceae; genus Tillandsia; species Tillandsia leiboldiana. Next base: position 40,353 of record JAQNDB010001320.1, on the reverse strand, counting down.
CGCGCGGCAGCTGCGCGGCGCCCGCGCGGTGCCCGCACGGTTGCGGGTCCGCGCGGGTGCCGCCCGCGCAGCAGCCGCGCGGCGCCCGCGCGGTTGCGGTTCCGCGCGGCAGCCGCGCGGCGCCCGCGCGGTGCCCGCACGGTTGCGGGTTCCCGCGGGTGCCGCCCGCGCGGTTGCGGGTCCGCGCGGTGCCCGCACGGTTGCGGGTCCGCGCGGGTGCCGCCCGTGCAGCAGCCGCGCGGCGCCCATGCGGTGCCCGCGCGGTTGTGGGTCCGCATGGGTGCCGTCCGTGACTCTCCTCCGCGCAATGCCCTAGCGACACCGCGCGCCTCCGCCGTCCGTTCCGTGCCCTAGCATGATGACGACGACGGCGATGGTGACGGATACGACGGAGAAACCAAGAACTCAAACAAAAGAGACGACGGAAAAATCCCAAATAAATTATAACAATTATTTTACTAACTGAAGATCGACGGGAAGGTTGTCCGGTCGCGTTCTTGCCTTCGGTTCGGTGTCCGGGAAGATCGGGCTCCTTCTCTTTCTCCTTTCCCTTTCTTCCGGCTAGGGTTCCGTCTTTTCTTTTCTTTTTCTCTTCTCACCGATTAGGATTTTTATTTCTTTCTTTTCTTTTCTTTCCCATAATCGGGATCCCTTATATAGCTCGTATTAAATCTTTAATTAATTTCCTTTTTAATTAGTACGTAAGAGAATTCTATTTTCCCTCATGGATAATTAATTAACTAATTAATTTTCCCCTACGAGATAACCCACCTTATCTCTAACGGGTGCAAGATATTTTGCACGGATTCCGATGCATGACTTAATCACCGTATCACTAGGAATTCCGTTTCGGGAGATCCCGATATCGGATTTCAGATCCGATCGCACCGTCGGCTTTCTTTTTCCGTGCTCTATTGCAGAAAAATACCAGCACCTCACAATGGCCAACTTTTAAGAATTGAATAATTTTATTTCACTTAAAGGCTTAAATGACTATACGTAAGTCAAAAATACCCCGAAAGGCCAGATCACTACAAGTGGCTCTTTGAGCATCTTTCAATAAAATCCCCACCTTATATGTAATAGCCGCGGGTTTTCGAACCGCTTTTAGGCAAAGGGGTCCGGGGGTTTGATCTTCTTTTGTCATTCTGGGCAGGCCGTCGGGGGCTCGCGGGCATTTTTTTTGAGAATAAAGCTCGCGAAGCGGAGGCCGGCGGCGCGATCGGATCGGATTTCCGACCCCGGAAGCTCCCGGAATAAATTTTCGAAGTTGCTGCGGTTCGGGTGTCCGGCACGTCCCTTTTGAGGTAAACCAGACCCGGATTTAACGATATTTTTTGATTCAAGCTAGTTAATTCTTTCGCACCGGCTCAGTCTAATTTTCTGTAAATTTTCGGGATCCGACATAAATTAATTTAATTTATTTCGTTCTATCTATCCGGGTTAAATTGGGGCTAGGTTAGCATTTGGAGTTGGACGCGGGTTGGGCTCGATCGTACCAAAACAGCTAATTAATTGGGGGTTTGAGAGGTGAGGGTTGGGAACCCCTTCTCAGTCTGCTACCCCTTTGGCACGCACGACCCGAGCGAAGACGGTCGAGGAGAGGGGAGAACGCCGCATCCCCACCACCACCACACCGGACCTACGAGAACGGACGATCCCCTCTTCCCAAACCTTCGTCGTCCTCATCAAGGTGAGACGGGAATTTAGTTTCTTTTTCCTCATGTTGAGTTCTTGATCATCTTGACCGGAAGGGGTGAGGCACAGGCGGCGGATTTCCCGGAATCCGCCGCACGTGCGAAGAAACCCCCCCCCCATCCGGCGCCCTCATGCGACCCGCACGGGCCAGGCGGCGCCCAGCCCCCCCCCCGCGTGCGGGATGACCCGCACGGGGCCGGGCGCACGCCCAGCCGCGTGCGGGATGACCCGCACGGGGCCGGGCGGCGCCCAGCCCCCGCGTGCGGGATGGCCCGCACGGGGCCGGGCGCACGCCCAGCCGCGTGCGGGGTGACCCGCACGGGGCTGGGCGACGCCCAGACCCGCGTGCGGGGTGACCCGCACGGGGCCGGGCGGCACGCCCAGCCCGCGTGCGGGGTAGGCCGCAGGGCTGGGCGGCGCCCAGCCCCGCGTGCGGGGTGACCCGCACGGGGCCGGACGCGCGCTCAACCCCACGTGTGGGGTTGCCCGTACGGAGCTGAGCACGCGCACGGCCCGCGTGCGGACGGGGAGCCGCGAACCCGACGAGCGGTTCCCCCGCCTCTCGTCTTCATCCGCGTCTGAGCGTCGCTTTTCTCCTCGCGGCAGGTGTGCGAAGGAGCCGAGCGGGAGTACCAGGACGCGAGGGAGCGGAGCGTTGACGCCTACTAGCGACAGGTGGGTTGAGTGTGATATTTGGCATCGAACCACATTGATTGTTTTAATTTAAATATTATATGTTACCGTTCACTTCAGTAATCATTATTCTAGATGCTACGGATTATTGCTACACATCGATAGTTACGTGGTCTCGTGTTTTGATGCTTCAGCTACCGTCTTTCCTTCGACTATGCTAATAGTAGGGCAACATGAGTTTACACGCCTCTACCTTATTCTGATTCATGCATCATGGTTACTGCTTTACTATTTCATATACATTGCGATTACTGCATTACTATTGCTCATATATTGTGGTTACTGTGCTCGAGGCTGCAACACGTGCACCCGCGGTTTGGCCACCGTGAGGGGTGCACTTTTCCGGAAAAGAGGTCGTAGGACCCGTGTATACCCACGAGGTGACGTAGTGGGGCCCCTTATTAGCTGTGGGGTTGAGGCGCCGAGGTGCGAGCGGAGCGACCCGCCGGTTTAGTTGTCCGGCGCGGTCGCGGTGCTGCAGGTACGGTATGGGCCGTCGGTAGTGGACCGACGCGGCAGAGTATTACAGGATGCAGATATACAGGTTACCATTTCCCCCCCCCCCCAAAAGGGTGGTTGCTCCGGTTGTCGCCACGGTTTGTTTTTATTATTCCCCCTGCACGGCATTTATTAGTCACTGACTTCCCACTTCGTGACAGGGCCCAGGCGAGGGGAGAGGTAGGTGGCGGTGAGGACGGGGCGGACACAGCGGGACCGTTGGAGACCCTGAACTTTATACTTTCCTTTTCTTTTCAGCTTTTCATTTATATTGTGGGCATGTGTGAGGTTCCCGATACCCTTGTGGGGTCGACGTAGATGTCGGTATTTGATTATCTGTTTATGCACTACCTTTCCCTTTATTTCCTACTGGCCATTTGAAAAGCGAAACAAAAACAAAGAAAAGATTGCGAAAACCGTTTTCAAAGTCTAAGTGTCGTGTGGGCACTGATTTCAAAACCTTGTGGATTTATGGATTGCAAATGAGCTTTCAAAACTTGGGTGTCGTGTGGGCACCGTTTTCAAAACCCTGGGGTTTATGCTGATTTCGAAACTCGTTTTCAAAACTTAAGTGCCGGGTGGGCACTCTTTAAAAACCGTGGATTTATCCTTTCAAGTTGAAGTGGCCATGCGCTTAAATATTTAGAATACTGGTTGTATGTAATTGAATGTTGTGATTGAATGGTTATGTTTGCTTGGGAGATGTATTCAACCACACGCCGTGCACGTACAGGGGAGACTCTGTCCGTTTGCAGAGAGATCCTGTATGTGCGGCGGGTCTGGGCACGCACCGAGGAAGAAAGAGACCTTTCAAAAAAAAAAAAAAAAAAAATGCCGTTTCCGCTAAAACAAACCCCCGGGGCGTGACAGATTAAGATGGTATCAGAGACTTCATTCAATCACAACAGCTAGTGCCGACATCCGTGGGAATGCCTCACATACCTACGAATAAATGAAATGGGTGGGGCATAGGATTTTAGAACGTGAGTGAACGGGGGGCGGGAGTTTGAATCTTTCCTCGCATAAAAGGGTACACTGGTTGTAGTTACTGTCTAATTTTGACCTTCTTGTGAGTGACAGATATGGCCCGTACAAGGTCATCGGCGGGGGACGCCGAGGCGGATGCGACAACGTCGACGGCCGCGGAGAACCAACTCCTGCGGCAACAATTGCGGAAATGGCGGGGCAATTGGCTACCCTCACCGATCACGTACGCCAGATGACGCAGCAGCAGGCCGCACCTGTGACGGCCGCCCCGGTCCCTCCGCCGGGGCCGACAGCACCGGCCGCGGCACCGCCGACAGCACCACCACCAGCGGCGACTACGGGGCCGGCGCCAGGGACAACTAGCCGGGTTATTCTGGAGGAAACGGTGGTCACGCCTACCCCTATCGCGGCTGCCGCCGCCACGAGTGGAGGGGGGGTTGTGATGACCGAACGGGATCGAGTGCGGGCCAACTTGAAGGACTTTAAGAAGCACGACCCGCCCACGTTCGAAGGGGACACGACAGATCCGTGGGTCGTGGAGAACTGGGTGGGGTCAATGGAGAAACTCTTTGAAGACTTACTTATGGAGGATCACGAGCGGGTTCCCCTAGCCGTCCATTGCTTGGAAGGGAGTGCCCGCTTGTGGTGGAAGACGATACGCCCCGATCCTGCTAAGGGTACCGCTCTTCCGTCCTGGACAACTTTCAAGAAGGAGCTGTTCGAGGCCTTCTTCACCAGCAGCGTCAAGAAAAAGTTGGAGGATGACCTAAACCACATTCAACAAGGGGACCGGACGGTCATGGAATATCAACGGGAATTCGTCCGACTAGTAAATTGCGTCCCGTTCGTCGCACGGGACGAGGCTCACAAGGCACAACTCTTCGTCGATGGCCTGCGAAGCGACATCTTCGAGGTGGTGAACGCGGCTGGCCTGCATACCTTTCAGGGAGTGGTCGACAAGGCCACCACGGTGGAGCGGGGTTTCGCTGTGACCCGTGCCAGAAGGGAGAACGCGGCGCGGCTAAGGGATCAGAAGCGACACCAGCAAGGCTGGGGGGAGGGTTCTTCCAGCGGGAGCCGACCCCCCAAAAGATGGAGACCGCCGACAGGACCCCGGGGCGCGCCAACAGGAGGGCCGAGGCCGTGGAATAGGCCTTGTGTCATATACGGGGGAGGACACCTGACGGGAGAGTGCCCCCAAAGAGACGACCATTGTTTCAGGTGCGGCAAACGGGGGCACTTCCGCCGCAACTGCCCCTTAGGCGGGGGATCGGCGCCCATGGGAGCACCTACGCCCAGGCCACAGCACTCAGGGCGGGGAAAAGCTCCTATGGCGTCGGCTTCCAGACCCCCCGCACCACGGCGTGAGGAGGACCGGCAACCACAACCAGGCGGGAGGGTTTTCTCAATGACCCGCCAAGGGACTGATCCACCGGAGGACGCTCTTGCAGGTACTACTTCCGTTTTGAATTCCCGTGCTAGAACTCTTTTCGATACCGGAGCAACGCACTCGTTCATTTCTCGTGATTTCGTTTTCATGCATAACCTCGAGGAGACACCCCTCCAAGCCTCCTTGACGGTGCAAACGGCGGGAGGGACTCTGGAGGCGACCAGTTTTGTGGCCGCCTGCCCGATTATGTTGGGACGGTTGGTCTGCCCTTGGGACTTGGCGGTGATCCCTTTGAAGGAGTACGACGTGGTGTCGGGCATGGACTGGCTCACAAGGTACCAGGCACTCATTGATTGCGACAAGCGACAACTGCGGCTGCAAGAACCGGGCTTCCCCGAACATGTGTACATAATGGGCAAGAGCATCTCCTTCCCGGCGGTTATTTCAGCGGCACGGGCCAGAAGACTGGTTGAGGGGGGGTGCGTGGCCTATCTAGCATCGGTGGATTTGGCTACTCGACCCTCGACGACACTTGCAGATATCCCAGTGGTGAGGGACTATCCTGACGTTTTCCCCGCGGAGTTGCCGGGGATGCCTCCGGAGAGGGAGGTGGAGTTCCCTATTGAGCTGCTGCCAGGCACGCAGCCTATTACGAAGGCCCCTTACCGAATGGCCTTCGCGGAGCTGAAGGAGCTTAAGGCACAACTAGAAGATCTCTTGGACAAAGGGTTCATCCGACCGAGTGTGTCACCCTGGGGCGCACCGGTACTCTTTGTACGGAAGAAAGATGGAAGCCTGCGGCTCTGCATTGACTACAGAGGGATAAACAAAGTCACGGTGAAGAATAAGTACCCCCTACCCAGAATCGACGACCTCTTCGATCAGTTACGGGGAGCGACGGTCTTCTCCAAAATTGACCTACAGTCGGGCTATCATCAACTCCGAGTTCGAAATGAAGATATCCCCAAGACCGCCTTCCGGACTCGATACGGCCACTACGAGTTCACGGTGATGCCTTTCGGGCTTACGAACGCCCCCGCTGTTTTCATGGACATGATGAACCGGATCTTCAGACCCTTCTTGGATCGGTTCGTGGTAGTCTTCATCGACGACATCCTGATTTACTCCACTACCGACGAGGAGCACGAGGACCATCTACGGACGATCCTGCAAACCCTCAGAGAGCAGAAGCTGTTCGCTAAACTCAAGAAGTGTGAATTCTGGCTGCGGGAAGTTGGCTTCCTAGGGCATGTGATCTCGGCACAGGGGATCGCTGTGGACCCCAAAAAGGTAGAAGCAGTGGTAGACTGGCGGCCGCCGACGTCGGTGACAGAAGTACGAAGTTTTCTAGGGCTGGCAGGATACTACCGGCGTTTCGTTGAGGGTTTCGCAAAGATCGCTACCCCTTTAAACCGATTGACCAGAAAAGGCGAGAAGTTCATATGGACGGCCAAGTGCCAGGAGAGTTTTGAGGAACTCAAGAAGAGATTAACTAAGGCACCAATACTGGTGCTTGCCGGCGCCCGGAGAGGATTATGAAGTGTACTGCGACGCGTCAAGGATCGGTCTTGGAGGTGTTCTGATGCAACAGGGGAAGGTGATCGCCTACGCGTCCAGGCAGCTGAAGGACTACGAAAGGAACTACCTGATACACGACTTGGAATTGGCCGCCATGGTCTTCGTTTTGAAACTGTGGAGGCATTACCTCTTCGGAGTCCACTGCAACGTTTTCTCAGATCATCAAAGTCTTAAGTACATCTTTACCCAAAAAGAGTTAAACTTGCGGCAGAGACGGTGGCTCGAGTTGCTGAAGGATTACGACTTGACGATCCAATATCACCCCGGGAAGGCAAATGTGGTGGCAGACGCACTGAGCAGAAAAGGGCATCGGGACGGGGCGTCGGAGAGCGCGCTGACAAAGCAGGACCACCTGATCGCGGAGTTCGCGCGAATGCAGTTGGAGGTGGTGCCTGCGGGCACAGTTCTGCAACTCCTAGCCTTGGTGGTCAAGCCGACGCTATTCGAGAAGATCCAGGAGGGACAGCAGACCGATCTGCACCTACAGCGCTTACGAGACAAGATTCCCCAGGGTCAAGAGATTGACTTTGCGGTGAAAGACGACGGCACCCTATGTTTCCGCGGGCGGGTCTGTGTGCCGGATTCACCAGAGTTGAAGAATGAAATCTTAGCGGAGGCACATCGAGCCCCTTATGCGGCACACCCGGGGGGCACGAAGATGTACAGGGATCTCAAACAGACGTTCTGGTGGCCTAAGTTAAAAGAAGACGTGACGCGATACGTAGCCCACTGCCTAGTATGTCAACAGATAAAGGCCGAACACCAGCGACCAGCAGGGAAGCTACAGCCCTTACCGGTACCAGAGTGGAAATGGGACCAGATCACCATGGATTTTGTCACTGGATTCCCACGTTCACAACAGGGCCACGACGCGATCTGGGTTGTAGTTGACCGGTTAACCAAGTCAGCACACTTCCTACCAATTCACACCACTTGGACCCGCGAACGGCTAGCTCAAGTCTACATCAGCGAGATCGTGAGACTACATGGGGTACCGGCATCGATCACCTCGGACAGAGACACGCGCTTTGTCTCGAAGTTTTGGCAAAGTCTCCAGCAGGCCATGGGGACCAGATTACATTTCAGCACCGCCTTCCACCCTCAGACGGACGGACAGTCAGAGCGCACGATACAAACCCTAGAAGACCTGCTTCGCGCCTGTGTGCTTGATTGGGGAATCGGTTGGTCACGCTACCTACCTCTCGTGGAATTTGCCTACAACAACAGCTACCAGGCCAGCATTCAGATGGCGCCCTACGAAGCACTGTATGGAAGGCGCTGCCGATCCCCGATCTGCTGGGACGACTTGGGAGAGCGGAAACTTTTGGGACCCGACTTAGTGGAAGAAACTGAAGAGAAAGTGCGCCTTATCAGACAGCGCTTGCTGACCGCCCAGAGTCGACAGAAGAGTTACGCAGACCAGAGGCGCCGGGACTTGGAGTTTCAAGTGGGGGAACATGTGTTTTTGCGGGTCTCGCCATCCAGAGGAATCAGGCGTTTCGGGCTAAGGGGCAAGCTGAGCCCACGGTTTGTGGGGCCATTTGAGATTCTAGAGCGTATCGGCCCAGTAGCTTACCGCCTCGCCCTACCACCAAACCTCGACCGAGTCCACGATGTGTTCCACGTATCAATGCTTCAGAAATATCTCCCCGACCCATCACATGTCCTGGACACCTCTGCACTCGAACTTAAGGAGGACCTGAGCTTCGAAGAAACCCCAGTGAAGATCCTGGCAAGGGAAACAAAATCACTACGAAATCGGGCTATCCCCTACGTGAAAGTACATTGGAGCAACCATGAAGAGCGAGAAGCCACTTGGGAACTGGAATCCAAGATGAGGGAGTGCTACCCCGACCTTTTCACTCCTATCCGGGTTTGAGTTTCGAGGACGAAACTCGTTGTTAGAGGTGAGTGGTGTAATAGCCGCGGGTTTTCGAACCGCTTTTAGGCAAAGGGGTCCGGGGGTTTGATTTTCTTTTGTCATTCTGGGCAGGCCGTCGGGGGCTCGCGGGCATTTTTTTTTGAGAATAAAGCTCGCGAAGCGGAGGCCGGCGGCGCGATCGGATCGGATTTCCGACCCCGGAAGCTCCCGGAATAAATTTTCGAAGTTGCTGCGGTTCGGGTGTCCGGCACGTCCCTTTTGAGGTAAACCAGACCCGGATTTAACGATATTTTTTGATTCAAGCTAGTTAATTCTTTCGCACCGGCTCAGTCTAATTTTCTGTAAATTTTCGGGATCCGACATAAATTAATTTAATTTATTTCGTTCTATCTATCCGGGTTAATTTTGGGCTAGGTTAGCGTTTGGAGTTGGACGCGGGTTGGGCTCGATCGTACCAAAACAGCTAATTAATTGGGGGTTTGAGAGGTGAGGGTTGGGAACCCCTTCTCAGTCTGCTACCCCTTTGGCACGCACGACCCGAGCGAAGACGGTCGAGGAGAGGGGAGAACGCCGCATCCCCACCACCACCACACCGGACCTACGAGAACGGACGATCCCCTCTTCCCAAACCTTCGTCGTCCTCATCAAGGTGAGACGGGAATTTAGTTTCTTTTTCCTCGTGTTGAGTTCTTGATCATCTTGACCGGAAGGGGTGAGGCACAGGCGGCGGATTTCCCGGAATCCGCCGCACGTGCGAAGAAACCCCCCCCCCATCCGGCGCCCTCATGCGACCCGCACGGGCCAGGCGGCGCCCAGCCCCCCCCGCGTGCGGGATGACCCGCACGGGGCCGGGCGCACGCCCAGCCGCGTGCGGGATGACCCGCACGGGGCCGGGCGGCGCCCAGCCCCCGCGTGCGGGATGGCCCGCACGGGGCCGGGCGCACGCCCAGCCGCGTGCGGGGTGACCCGCACGGGGCTGGGCGACGCCCAGACCCGCGTGCGGGGTGACCCGCACGGGGCCGGGCGGCACGCCCAGCCCGCGTGCGGGGTAGGCCGCAGGGCTGGGCGGCGCCCAGCCCCGCGTGCGGGGTGACCCGCACGGGGCCGGACGCGCGCTCAACCCCACGTGTGGGGTTGCCCGTACGGAGCTGAGCACGCGCACGGCCCGCGTGCGGACGGGGAGCCGCGAACCCGACGAGCGGTTCGCCCGCCTCTCGTCTTCATCCGCGTCTGAGCGTCGCTTTTCTCCTCGCGGCAGGTGTGCGAAGGAGCCGGGCGGGAGTACCAGGACGCGAGGGAGCGGAGCGTTGACGCCTACTAGCGACAGGTGGGTTGAGTGTGATATTTGGCATCGAACCACATTGATTGTTTTAATTTAAATATTATATGTTACCGTTCACTTCAGTAATCATTATTCTAGATGCTACGGATTATTGCTACACATCGATAGTTACGTGGTCTCGTGTTTTGATGCTTCAGCTACCGTCTTTCCTTCGACTATGCTAATAGTAGGGCAACATGAGTTTACACGCCTCTACCTTATTCTGATTCATGCATCATGGTTACTGCTTTACTATTTCATATACATTGCGATTACTGCATTACTATTGCTCATATATTGTGGTTACTGTGCTCGAGGCTGCAACACGTGCACCCGCGGTTTGGCCACCGTGAGGGGTGCACTTTTCCGGAAAAGAGGTCGTAGGACCCGTGTATACCCACGAGGTGACGTAGTGGGGCCCCTTATTAGCTGTGGGGTTGAGGCGCAGAGGTGCGAGCGGAGCGACCCGCCGGTTTAGTTGTCCGGCGCGGTCGCGGTGCTGCAGGTACGGTATGGGCCGTCGGTAGTGGACCGACGCGGCAGAGTATTACAGGATGCAGATATACAGGTTACCATTTCCCCCCCCCCCCAAAAGGGTGGTTGCTCCGGTTGTCGCCACGGTTTGTTTTTATTATTCCCCCTGCACGGCATTTATTAGTCACTGACTTCCCACTTCGTGACAGGGCCCAGGCGAGGGGAGAGGTAGGTGGCGGTGAGGACGGGGCGGACACAGCGGGACCGTTGGAGACCCTGAACTTTATACTTTCCTTTTCTTTTCAGCTTTTCATTTATATTGTGGGCATGTGTGAGGTTCCCGATACCCTTGTGGGGTCGACGTAGATGTCGGTATTTGATTATCTGTTTATGCACTACCTTTCCCTTTATTTCCTACTGGCCATTTGAAAAGCGAAACAAAAACAAAGAAAAGATTGCGAAAACCGTTTTCAAAGTCTTAGTGTCGTGTGGGCACTGATTTCAAAACCTTGTGGATTTATGGATTGCGAAATGAGCTTTCAAAACTTGGGTGTCGTGTGGGCACCGTTTTCAAAACCCTGGGGTTTATGCTGATTTCGAAACTCGTTTTCAAAACTTAAGTGCCGGGTGGGCACTCTTTAAAAACCGTGGATTTATCCTTTCAAGTTGAGGTGGCCATGCGCTTAAATATTTAGAATACTGGTTGTATGTAATTGAATGTTGTGATTGAATGGTTATGTTTGCTTGGGAGATGTATTCAACCACACGCCGTGCACGTACAGGGGAGACTCTGTCCGTTTGCAGAGAGATCCTGTATGTGCGGCGGGTCTGGGCACGCACCGGGGAAGAAAGAGACCTTTCAAAAAAAAAAAAAAAAAAAAAATGCCGTTTCCGCTAAAACAAACCCCCGGGGCGTGACAACTAACCTCATAAGCATAAGTCAACTTTGCGACACTGGTTTTTCAGTTAACTTTTCATCTGTTGAATGCGTTGTAACTGATAAGGACCATGTCTTCTTTCTAAAAGGGGTTAGATCTGAAAACAATTGTTATGTTGTTCCTAATAAATTTTCTGAAAATTGTAACTTAGCTGCTTTGAATAATGAAACTCTTTGGCATGAAAGGCTAGGTCACTTAAATTTTAAGGAACTTACTAGAATTTCAAACAAGGACGTGGTCAAGGGGGTTCCAAAGCTTTTATTTAAACAAAACATTGTGTGTGGTGGTTGCCAAAAGGGAAAACAGTCTAGGACTGCACACAAGAACTTGAACCACGTTGGTACAAAACGGCCCTTGGAACTTTTGCACATGGACTTAATGGGGCCGACCCGTCAACCATCTTTGGGAGGTAAATGGTACATCTTTTTATTGGTTGATGATTTCTCTCGGTTTTCTTGGGTAGCATTTTTAAAAGAGAAAGCTGATACGTTTGACTCTTTTCATGAGATTTGCCATCGTATTATGATTGAAAAGAATGAAAAGATCATTCGTGTTAGAAGTGATAGAGGTGGAGAATTCATAAATTCAAAATTCATTGATTTTTGCACTTCAAATGGAATCAAACATGAATTCTCGGCACCCTATACACCTCAGCAGAATGGTGTTGTTGAGCGCAAGAACAGGGTTGTTCAAGAGATGGCGCGTGTGATGCTTCATAGCCGGAATTTGCCGCTACATTTTTGGGCTGAAGCTGTGAACACCGCTGTCTATGTCATTAATAGAGTTTACTTGCGCCCAGGAACTTTAAATACACCATATGAGCCGTGGTTTAGTAGAAAACCCAATATCAAATATTTTCGTGTCTTCGGGAGTCGATGTTACATTTTACGTGACCGTGAAAATCTTGGAAAGTTCGACTCTCGAAGTGATGAAGGGATCTTTCTGGGTTATTCTACGAATAGCAGAGCATATCGAGTATTTAACATTGAATCTAAGACGATCGTAGAATCTATAAATGTTAAAGTAGATGAAGCTTTTCACTTTGAAACTGGAAAATCTACCCTCGATATCTCTCTAGATGATGATTCTCCTGCTAGTGCATCTTCTCATAATAATACTTCCAATACTTATGATGCATCTAATGGTTCTTCTAGTGTATCTGATGTGCAGGAATCATCTCATATATCTCCGAGTACTCCGTTTCAACAAACGCTACGAATCTCCAAGGATCATCCGGAATCGAATATTATTGGAGATCCACAAGAAGGAGTCAGAACTCGGAGGCAGTTGGTTTGTGGATTCGCTTGCTACGTATCTTTAATCGAACCAAAGAACATAGATGAAGCTCTTCAGGATGACTACTGGATTAAAGCAATGCAGGAAGAGCTCCATCAATTTGAGCGAAACAAAGTCTGGGAATTAACGAAGCCTCCAAAGCAACACAATGTGATAGGTACCAAATGGATCTTCAAGAACAAGAAAAATGAGGATGGTACTATCATCAGGAACAAGGCACGATTAGTTGCTCAAGGCTACTCTCAAGTAGAAGGTATAGACTTTGACGAAACATTCGCCCCTGTAGCTAGACTCGAGTCCATTCGTATACTGTTTGCTATTGCTTGTCATTTTAAAATCAAATTATTTCAATGGACGTTAAGAGCGCATTTCTAAATGGGTTTTTAAATGAGGAAGTTTATGTGGCTCAACCGAAAGGTTTTGTAGATCATAAACAACCTAACCATGTTTTTCGTTTGAAAAAGGCTCTTTACGGTCTGAAACAAGCACCGCGAGCATGGTACGAAAGGTTAACAAAGCACCTTTTGGAGAAGGGCTATACTCGAGGGGGAGCTGATAGGACTCTCTTTGTGAAGCATTATCAAAACAATTTCATTGTAGCACAAATATATGTCGATGACATAGTATTTGGCGCAACAAGAGATAACGATGCTTCTAAATTCGCGGAGACCATGGAAAGCGAATTTGAGATGTCCATGATGGGCGAATTGACTTATTTTCTTGGATTGCAAATTAAACAAAATGATGAAGGTATTCACTTGAGTCAATCCAAGTATGCAATGGAGTTGGTCAAAAAGTTTGATCTAGAAAATTGTAAAGATTTTCCGACTCCAATGGGAACTAGCCACAAGGGACTTGGAAGTGAATCACATAGTGAGAATGTAGACGAGAAATTGTATCGAAGTATGATTGGAAGTCTACTTTACCTCACGGCTAGTCGCCCGGATATATCTTTTGGTGTTGGGATTTGCGCGAGATATCAATCAGCACCAAAGGAGGTTCACCTGAAAGCGGTGAAAAGGATCATCCGGTATATCAAAGGATCAATTAATTTCGGAATTTGGTATCCTATGGGAACAAGTTTGGATATTGTTGGATACTCAGATGCTGATTGGGCAGGATCAGTGGATGATCGGAAAAGCACGAGTGGTGCATGCTTCTATCTTGGCCATTGCCTTGTTGCATGGCATAGTAAAAAGCAGAACTGCATAGCACTCTCGACTGCCGAAGCGGAATACATTTCAGCTGGAAGTTGCTCAACTCAACTCATTTGGATGAAAAGCGTACTGAGCGACTTCCGCATTTCAGCATCTTCGGTAACAATACTTTGTGACAACACTAGTGCTATTAACATTTCTAAAAACCCTGTGTTGCACTCTAGAACAAAACATATTGAACTTAGATATCATTTTCTTAGAGAGCTAGTTGAATCAAATACTCTTCAACTCTCATATATTTCAACTGAGGATCAATTAGCTGACATTCTAACAAAACCTTTGGATCAAAAACGTTTTATTCATTTACGAAAAGCAATTGGGATGCTTTCCTTGAAGTAATCTTCTTTTTGAAATCCTTACTTAGGATAGGTTTTGTATTTGTTTTTGTTTTGTTCATTATCTATGTTTGTACATAGGACATTAATTGAGCATAGATCATAATTGACTTTAATTGCATCTTTTCGAACATTTAGAAATTTATTATGCTTTTGCCATCATAATATTTCACTGTTGCAATGATTATTTATGTTAATTAAATCATCTTCTAAAGTGATCAAAGTCAATTTCTCTCTCTCTATGATCTCTTGGTATAGTCATTATCTTATTTGACTGCTTAGTCGAGTATGAAATCGAGATCAATATTTGGTTGAATACTTTATATCTTAAATAATTGATAGCCAATTGAGGGGGAGTCTTAGAAAAGGTAAAATGCTCAAAAGATGTAGAAAGAGTTACATCCCAATGAGGAGTGTGAAAACTACCACCACATGGAGGAAAGAGCTACCACCTCGGTCGTCCGAGTATTGTGTGCAGCTACCACATGTATACCAAGCATGGTTGTTCAAATTTTTGATTAAGTAAAATGCATGTTGAAATACTTGACTCTGTCAAATTTCAAGGTTGGTATAAGGTGGGTTTTTAATGAAAGATGCTCAAAGAGCCACTCTCTTCAACAGATTGTCTAGATACATTATCTACTATATTTGGGATTTCAAACATCTATTGATCTTTGTATTTCATTTTCTTTACTGAATTGATGATTTGATAATGGCATTACTCATAAGATCAAGTTAGATGTAATTGAAGGTGTTCAACTTTAAGGGATTTAATTTTTGTAAATTTTCGTTTTATTTTTGGATATTATTGATAGATTTGGCATAATCTAATTCTTGTTGTATGAAACGATGATTTTTGTTTAAAGTTGATACACATTTGTGCTTACAATCTTTTTCTGGTTTTTCTTGAATTTCTCTGAAATTTTCTAAAGAAAAAGTTGGGGCCGATCCGGATCGGGCTAGATGATCCGGATCCCGAACGCAGGAATTCTTCTGCGGGCTGACGATCCGGATTGTATCTGCCGATCCGGATCCCGAACGCAGTTTCTCACTGCGGGTAGCCGATCCGGATCGCAGTTATGAACTGATCCGGATCGCGGCTAGGTTTTATAAGGAACGAAAGGGGTTTTTGATTTCTTTACTCCAATCTTTTGTTCCGAAGTTTCCAGAGCCTCTCTCTCTAGATTTCATCCTTCCTGGAAGCTTTCAAACTCAAGTTCTTCAGTTCCAAGTAAGTTTTATTGATCAAAATCTCGGTTTTTCACCGTTTTTCTCTTTTTTTCTCCTCAAACGTGATGAATTTCTTGGATCAACTTTGTTTGTGGATGGTTTTTGATCAAATTTCTTTTGAAATAAGAACTCTGGGTAGATTAGTTTTGATTATATGCTAGGTATTCTCCTGATTAACGGATTTTTAGGCTTCGATTTCTAAAATTTCGGTTTTAGGGCATATAATAAGGATTTTCGAAAATCATGCAATTGATCTATTTTTAAAAGTCCTTTTGCAAAACTAATTTGATTCTTAGTCTCTCTACATGATTATGATTCTTTGGATACAATTTTTTCAATTTTTGAAAACTAAGAATTTTTCATGTGTTCTTGAGTTGGTTTTCACAGGACACCTTCTTAACTCAAGCACTTTGATCAATGGCACTCTCTTGGTTAATCCTTCTCCTGGTCACAATGGTGCACATGAGTACATCTGTAAAAGAGGAACCGGATGTTTCAACAGGAGATAAGACAACCGAAGGCAGGGAGGACAGCTCAGAGTACGATACGGAAGAATGGGATGAATTCTTCAAAGATGTTCAACAGAAGATTGATGAGGAAAACAGGAAATCTGTCAAAGGCAAAAGGCTTATGAAATCTGCATCAACAACTAAGCAATATACAAGACGAAAGAATGTCCTAAGAAGTGAAAGTTATCATAGTAGGCCTCTTACTAGAGCTCGCTCACTCTCTGGGGTTCTACAAACTGAATCTCCATGGGTTACGGGATTGGATGCACCATCTGCTTCTAGACAGCATCCATCACACTCGAAAAGACAGGATACAGACGCTGCTGTATTGGAATCGCTTCGCCAGGAACAACAAAGACTCTCTGCTGCACAAGAGAGGATATCGAAAGAACTTCAGCAAATTTCCTCTGAACACAAGAAGATAAAGAAGAAGTGTTCAACTATTTCGACAATGCTTAAAGGGATTTTGAGCAAGCTGAGTTGTACCAGCTCCGACTCCTCCGACTGAACTGCACCTCCCTTTTCTTTTTGTGCAGGATTTTGATTTTAGGATTTAGTTTTATACTCATTTTAGCTTAGTTCTCAGGTTTTACGTTTTATTGGAACTTTTCACTCTCCTAACATTTCGTAGTCTTAACTACATTTTGGCTTTGTTTTGTGACAAAAAGGGGGAGAGAGTTAGAGAGAACTTTGAACAATGAATGATGAAATTGAATGATGAAATATCGAAATATCAAGGTACAATGATGATGTGAATGAACATCAAGGTAAGGGAACTTGAACAATGATTGTGAAAATCTTGATGATGAAGATTTTGTATACATCAAGGTAAGTATCTCTTCAACTTCAACTTTGGTTTTCATCTTGTGATTGTTTGCATGTCTCGACTAACTATTCGACTAACTATTTGGGCATGTAATATAACTAACAAGTTGATGTTGGACTAACATTTTGACGTTTGGTTTTTAGTTGCATAGAAGATATGTTGGTTTTTGACTATGATTCTCTTACATATCTGAATTCTCAAATGTCATGGTGATTAGATAAACTCTATCTCTGTACTAGGTTTTGTATGCTAAATATTCTTGAGGTATCTAACGATCTCTTTTTGTCAAGAATGATTTCTTTGTGGAGAGAGTACAGATGTCTAAGTCTAGAGTCTGTTTTAGGAGTTTATCTCATGTTTTTAAATTTTTGGATCTCCATTGTAAATTTTTGTTGTATGGTGATAGCAACAAAAATATCTTTTTGAATTTTCTTTAGTGGATCTGTGTTTTGTCACGAAACCGCCAAAGGGGGAGATTGTTACGGAATTTGAGTTGGCGTAGTTTCGTGAAAGTCTCAAGTCTTGAAGATTGAAGGTGAAGAAAGTTGGATCATTTAACTCAATCTCAAGAAAGAAGAATTCAAAAGGATCAGGTATGTTTAACTAAAGATTTTGTGTGATCCGAATACTTCTTGTAGTGTAGAAACACTTGGAAGAATCTTTCATTGCATAAAAATCAAAAACTGGACTTGGGACATGTTCAGGATCCGGATCAGGTTGTTCGATCCGGATCCCGAAGGTGGTTCGTTCATACACCAGTTCAATCCGGATCGTAGTCTCTTGATCCGGATCCCGAACAGTGAGTTTACCATTTTCCTTGAACGATCCGGATCATGCTTCGCAATCCGGATCCCGAACGTTGATGTTTGGTAAACTGTATGAACGATCCGGATCATGCACTTCGATCCGGATCCCGAACCTTCGTTTTTCTGGAACTGGCTGACTCGTTACGACGATCCGGATCACAGCTAGTCCGATCCGGATCGCCGTCCGTAAAATTTCCAGAAATGTTAGGTTTTTGATTCTTATCTCCTTCCTAGGGTTTCTAACCTATAAATACACCCTATGATTCTTTTTCTAGGGTGAATCCACATAGTCAATAGCCGTCATTTTCATATATCATTTTATACGGCTATAGATCCACATATAGAGAAGAAAGGAAATCATTAGAGAACACTCTATGTTTCTTCATCTATATTGATTAGTTTGATTCTAGGTTTTCATACTCACATCTCGAGTTGAATCAAACTAATGAATACTTAGATGGTATTTCCGATCTATCTTTGATCTAAGTATTCGGCGGATCATCACCACCCAAAACAACGATTTACCCCAAAAATCGGCGCGTGGATTCGCGTGTCCTTGTGGATTCAAGGTTCAACAGCTCTCGTGGATTCGGAGCGAGGCACGTTCGTGGATTCGAAGGGTGCTATTGGGTGAAGACCGTGGATTCGGTCGGACGTCGTGGATTCGACGTTTAACGCCGTGGATTCGGCGTTGGGCGCAGATCGTGGATTTGAGAAGCGTCGCGGAGCGAGCGGAGAAGATCCTCTAGGAGCGTATGGAAAAGGTTGAGTCGTAAGTGTGTACGGTAAATCACCTTGTACGTGTTTTAATTCTAGTGAATTTCTGCCGTGTTATCGGTCCCGTGGTTTTTTACTCCGGTGATGGAGTTTTCCACGTAAAAATCTTGCGTATTATTTTTATTTCCGCATTGGGTTTTATCGCAACGATTTTTTGAGTGTTTATACGTTTACACCTATTCACCCCCCTCTAGGTGTTTTTTCCCCTATTTAGATCCGTATTACATATAACCTAACAGCGACCCCAACGAGGACAAGGGTATCCGCGCACTCTGTCGAGCTCAAGTGGCACTGCAGGCTATAGTCAAAATCCACGCTCACGCACTGAACGGAAAGACTCAATCCTCAAACATCTCGCACAACAATCGGAGCACTCTCGACGACTCATCTCATCAGCTCACACGAAACTCGAGACACTCGCCTCTCCAATAGCTCACAGCACAAACACACTGGCTGGAGGTACTCCACAGCCAGGAACGACCCACAACTCAGGGCCAACAACACTGGTCGGACAACACTCAACGACCTGGGACCACCGTCAACCCCACGGTTCCCAACAACACTAGCACAAACTACTCATCTACTAGACTACACTCTACCCCCAGGCACGAGTGCAACAAAGTCCCACAGAAACCTGACCCTCGGCCCACTACCTGGGCGAGGCAACACTATGTCCAGGAAAGATGCAAAAATGTGGGAAAATCTAAAGCATAAAAGAACCTAGCCCAATTGAAGGTTCTTTACTGGTCTGGTTAAACATGCAGCATATGACGGGGTGCTAGGTCAAGTTCCAATAATAGCATTAAATAAACTAAAACATGAGCAAGAAACATTAAGGGATATAAACACCAATATCCAAATAACATCTGCCTCATCTCCCTAAACATGCTCCCAACTAGCATAGGTAAATACGATCATCGAACATGTAGTGTCCCAAAGATATATAAAGTGTACCATAAATCATGAAAGTCTCAAACCACAAGAACTATATCATTCATATGCTCACCTATCAAAGCTATCGGCTATACCAAGAATTAAGCATGCTCTCAATTTACCAGACATGAATATGTTATCTAGCAAGTTTCCATCAGGCATATCTCAATACCATATCATACAATTCATTGAACGAATGTCATCATCAAACTTGCATCTCAATCAGATATTGGTACACTAACATGCATGCATTCTATACATAGAATTAGAGAACCGTCCACCGGTTCTCGAGACGAAACACCCACCTGTAGCTTGACGCTCCGCTGCCCGCTGTAGCTGAAATTTGGCGTGAGTAATCCTTATCCTCCCAGGAGTCCGATGCCGCAAAAATCATCCAAATCCGCCTCACGGATTGGGCACAATCACAGAAACAATGCACGCGGCGCAATTAAATTCCAGAATTTCAGCAATAGACACTAAGTTAAAGAGGATGTAAGTGCAGCCCCAAATACCTCAAGTTGAAGTTCCTAGCAGTAAAACAAAGATATCCTCTATCATACAAACATCTTCATGTCCTCAAAAATCCACCATTAATTCCCCTTAACATTCAAATGAAGCAAAAATCACAATGCTGTCCAAAACTGTTAACATAAACTTGCTAGCATTTCCAAGCTTAAATAGAGGCTTTTCCAAAGGGATTTATCCACAGATCATAAAATAGAATTTTCTCACCTTGAAGTTAAGAAGAAGTACCAACTTGAATTTCAGAAAAGGACCTTATATCCACAAAGTTATCAGCATTCCAAGGTGCATTGCTCAAACCAAGACTAAAACAGGGACAGCAGTAATCCATATAATAGCACTTAGAAAGATCATTAAAGTTACCTAACCAGAAGTGCTCCAAATCCTGCAAGAGAGGTACCATTGGATTCCTTGTCGAGAGTAGATACAATTTGAGCCAAAGAACTCCAATTTTCATGCTCGGATGAAGGAGAAAACCCATAAACACTTAAACTATCCACCAAGTTCCATCTGTACACGAATGCAGCGAGGTGCTCCAAAGATCATGCATAAACTCTAATAAAAACTCAGATTTGGGGAGAATGATACTTACCAATATTTTAGATCTTCGAGTCCTGGAAATTCTCCCTCAAAAATCATCCAAAAATTCCACTCCTACACTTCAGAAAAGCCAAAACACCACAGATTGCTCAAAATCCTAGACTGAAACAAAGGGTTCCAAAGATAGCCTTAAAACTCTGTAAAAACATGAGATCTGGGGGGAGAGTTGAATACAAAGATTGTACCCTTACCTCTTGTGAAAACGGAGAACCAAAAATGAGCTCTAAATTCCAAGAAGTGAGTCCTGGGGAATTTTCGCACTGAAATGTGACGGAGAGGGCAGTGAAGTAGCAATGGTGATGTCCTCAAATGTTGGTGGAGAAGATGATCCAAATGGCCTCCAAAAATATCCAAAAAAACAGATGTTGTAGAAGACTTGTTGATGGAGCTCGGCTAAAAAAACTCCCCTGAGAAAAGCTCTCCAAAAGCTCCAAAATGGAGGAGGGAATCAGCATTAAAACCATTGAAGAGGAAGAACCCAGGAAAAACCCCCTGTTGCTACAGTAACGGGCCGGCCCGGCACTGTGCTGCCGGGCCGCCATGCGTCGCACAACCGCGCGATCCCGCGCCCCGCTCCCGCGCTCGATCGCCGCCGCGTGTCGCCTCCCGACAGGGCGATCCACGCGGCCAAACGGGAGGCGACACGTGGCCTCCCCTTATCCGCCCGCAGCAGCGCCTGCCCGCGCTGCTGCCCGCGCCTGCCCGGCCTGCCCGCGCCTGCTGCGTGGGCCGGGCTCGCTGCACCGCGCCTCCGCGCCTGCCACGTGGCGTACGGACCCAATGCGGAGCCGCCACGTGGCACCCACTCTGGTCCACCAGTCCACCAAGCACCGAAAAACACTTTAAACTTCAGGTTGTCCGTTTTCGCTCGTCCGGACTCAGAAAAAAACATGTAAATAGTCGATTTCCAACGTTTTTCCGTGCTGAATCCAAATACGAAGTCCATTTCTCCAAATTCTCATCCGAAATTTTGCGGAAAGCCCCCGAAAAGCCCACCTGATCCGATTTTCGCGTCGGGTCCATTTCTAAAGTCCGCTTTGCCAAATTCCAACTCTAAAAATTCCCGAAGGCATCCGGAGAGGTGATCTTTGGTCCAAACTTTGCGCTGAGTCAAATATTAATATCCCTTGCGCGCGAAACCACTTCTAAACATCCGACGGGATCATCAGACTACTCTCGTGATCCATTTAACACACCGGGTCCATCACAAATGTCCAATAGGTGCACAAAAACTACCGACGCGCCACATAGGCCTCCAGAAGCTGCAGATGCAACAGTAGTCTAATAGTGGGAATTTCGGGTCTTCACATCCTCTGTCACGCCCCGGGGTCGAAACTGCGACCCGGGCTCGCTAACAGATCCGCCATCTGTACGGAAACTGCCGTACAGACGAAGCGTCTACCCTGCAAATAAATCTATAGCCAACAGATATCAGAGCAAAAGTAAGTACATGCTATAGAAAGGAAACAGAACAACTGTACTAGAGTAAATAAAATCCAAGATACAAGCTGTCCTCAAGATACAAAAATAACATCTCTCAAAATCTCACTCTACAAAAGTGGAAACTCAAAAGGGTACTGCTACCTCTCCACTAAACTGACTCGGGTAAGCGACTAGTCGGCCACGCCCTTACCTCGATCTGAAGACTCCGCACGGGAAGGAGTCGGAGCAGCTGCCTCAGGAAAACCTGCACCGCAGCGGGTGTGAGAACTACTACAAAGGTAGTTCCCAGTGGGTACCGTCCTCAAAGCACACGGTATGCCCACTAAGACCACCGGAGGCACAAAAGGTAACCAAATAGATAGATAGATAGATAAAAGGGAAAGCTGGAAATCTATCTCTATATGCCTCTACATATGCTCAAAGGAAAAAATACTCATCTATGAACATGCAGTGTAACTCACTCACACATCTCACCCAAATCTCAATGACTGTCCTCTTTGGACCAGTCAAGATAAAGTCAAGCCCGCGCTCATCTACTGCCGCACATCCCGGAGGAACGGACTTACGTAGGGTGTCCCTCAAGGACTCTCAGTAACTCATCGCAGCCTCGTCAGGCTCGGTATCATCATCGCACCCGGGGCGTAGCTCGAGGGGAGCGACCCCACCGAACTCAAGTATCTCAAGTATCTCATAACTGGCAAACATGCCAGGCTCAGCAGGCTATAATCCACGATCAAATAGATCGGAACACAGTGGATACACGACACACACTCACGTCAAGGTCGGAGTAAACTCCACGACTGAATCTGAAGTGCTCAAATAGAACCCCCAATGACACTAGTAAAACTCAAAAAGCCACAGAAAGGCTCTAATAATCAACAAATATCTCCTCGGCCCCCCGGCACGAGAGAACATGCTCCCCGAACCCATGCAGCATCACTAGAACCCTCAGACATTTTAAAACCATTTTTAAAAGTCGGTTTTCCAATAAAACAAGCCTTCAGATTTTTAAAACGGTTCGGGAGCTTAAATGAGGCCAACCGAGTACACAGTCTAGTGTCATATAATGTCAAGAGTCCACTAAAAATACTCTGGGGTTCAGATAATATTTCTATGATTTCCTAGGCAACTATCAGATCATTTAACAGCTAAAATATACAGTTTTGACATGATCAAAGTGCGTTCTGAAGCATTAGAGGGCATTCCACGATTTTTAGAAGAAAATCCAACCCACCTCAAATGCTTTCCGAAGGCCGCGCCGAAATCGGTGAAGAAACGGGCGCAATCTGACGAAAAACTGAACTGCGCCTCTCGCGCGCGCGCGCACCGTCGCGCGTCTCGGAAAAATCCACGGAGCTCCAAACAACCTCCACAGCACCCAGCTAGGCCACCATAAAAATCTCAGCTCAATCCGATCACTCCAATCCACGAATCAAGCATGCGAAGCGTCGCGGATTTGCACAGTAACCCAACCTGCTTGCCTCCAATCCGAGAGCACAAGAGTGAAGCAACGATGGAAATTAGCTCAAAATCCCATTCAATTCCATCAATAAAACCCAAGAGGAGAATCAAGATAACCAAATTTACAATCTCCATCAACCAGCCTACCTCAATTTTGCTCGGTGCGCGCACGTTGACCGGGTCAACTCCCACCAAGCATGAAGCTCACAGGCACCTTCTCTTCTCCTTCTACTTCTTCCTCTTCTTTCACTTCTCAGGCAGCAAGGAAAGGTGGTGGAAGAGATAAGATGAAGGGTGGGTGAGGGAGCAGGTTAACAAGGATATAAATCGAGTCTGGGGTGGTTGGAACAGGAACAGAGGCCATACCTCTCTCACTGTACAAGTCGGGGCAAAACGGGCTCCCCCCGAGCTTGTGTACCGGTACCACCTACTTGGTACCGGTACACACCCCCTGGTTCCGGAACCAAGGACCTGGTTCCGGAACCAGCCACCCAGACCCTCCAGTAACAGCTCCAAAAACTCCGAAATCGCCCCGACGACTCACTTTCTCGCCTCGGGACTTCCGCATCACCCCGAAACCAACCGAACACCTCTGTAAAAACATATTACACATGTCCCAAGAGATCAACTCACATCAAAACCATCCAGGAAGCCAAAGCTCGACCCGCAAGCTCTCAAGCCGACGCCAACTCACTTTCCTTCAAAAAGACTTCCGCGTCGCTCCGGGACCGCCCGAACCTCTCTGTAAATACAAACAGAAACTGCTGAAGGTATTTCCACAATACCAGGCTGCCCCGTGGAGTCGGCACACTGCCCGAAGCTCCGGAACTCTACACTCTCCCCTCCTTCAGAAGGTTTCGTCCTCGAAACCACAAAAATCAAAACTCAGGAGGGCGACTCAAATAAATGGGGATACATGAAATACATCGTGGGTGCCTGCCAACCGCGGCGGTAGCGCAACTCGATATGCCACTGGGCCAATGCGCTCTAGCACCTCAAATGGCCCGATAAACCGCGGACTAAGCTTTCCGCGTACTCCAAATCGGCGAACTCCTCGAGATGGCGAGACTTTCAGAAAAACATGGTCTCCCACCTGAAACTCCAAGTCTCGCCGCCTCCTGTCTGCATAACTCCTCTGACGGCTCTGAGCGGTCTCTAAATGTCGCCGAATGATCCTGACCTTTTCCTCGGCTTCAACAAGCAAATCTGGCCCCAAAGTCTTCCTTTCGCCCACGTCACTCCAAAATAGAGGCGATCGACACTTCCGACTATACAATGCTTCGTAGGGCGCCATCTGAATGCTCGCCTGGAAGCTATTGTTATACGCGAACTCGGCTAACCTCAAGTGTCGATCCCAACTGCCACCGAAGCTCAGGACACATGCTCTCAACATGTCCTCCAGAGTCTGAATGGTCCTCTCCGACTGTCCATCAGTCTGTGGGTGAAAGGCGGTGCTAAACTGAAGCTGGGTCCCCAAGGCTGTCTGCAAGCTCCCCCAAAACTGTGAAGTAAACCTCGGGTCCCTGTCAGACACAATCGATACTGGCACCCCGTGCAGTCTCACAATCTCATCCATATATAACTGTGCTAACCTCTCCAAGGACCAACTCAACTGCATCGGCAGAAAGTGGGCTGATTTGGTCAAACGATCAACAATCACCCATATGGCATCAGAACCACTCTGAGTCCTCGGCAATCCCACAATAAAATCCATAGTGACACGGTCCCATTTCCATTCAGGTATTGGAAGGCTCTGCAACTTGCCAGCTGGAACCTGATGCTCAGCTTTAACTTGCTGACAAGTTAAACAACGAGCCACAAACCTTCCAATATCTCTCTTCATGCCGCGCCACCAAAACTGTGCCCTCAAGTCCCTATACATCTTAGTTCCCCCAGGATGGAGGGTGTAAGGTGTATAGTGAGCTTCCCTCAAAATCAGCTCTCGAACCTCTGAGTCCACGGGCACACAAAAGCGGTCCCTGTACCTGAGTACTCCCGCTGTATCCACAGAAAAGTCCCCACCCTGATCCTGCTGAAGCTGATCTCTAATCCTCACAAGCTCGGGGTCCTCACTCTGTTTCTCTCTAATCCTGTCCAACAGAGCGGGCTGCAAGACCATGGACATAAGTCTTGCAGAGACCCCAGGGGACACCACCTCTATATCCAAGCGCCTCAACTGCTCTCTCAAGGGCATCTGCTGGGTAATCAACAAACTCAAGGACTGCCCTGATCGCCTGCTCAAGGCGTCTGCGACCACATTGGCTTTGCCGGGATGATACTGAATATTCAGATCATAATCCTTTAGCAGCTCTAGCCACCGGCGTTGCCTCAAGTTGAGTTCCTTCTGGGTGAACAAATACTTCAAACTCTGGTGGTCGGTGAAGATCTCACAATGCTCGCCATAAAGATAGTGCCGCCAAAGCTTCAAAGCAAAGACAACAGCGGCTAGCTCCAAGTCATGCGTAGGGTAATTCTTCTCATAGTCCTTTAGCTGGCGCGAAGCATAAGCGATTACCCTACCATGCTGCATCAACACACATCCTAGGCCGCTATGGGAGGCATCACTGTAAATCACGAATCCCTCTCCCATAACTGGTAGTGAAAGGACTGGCGCTGTAATCAACCTCTGCTTCAACTCCTCGAAGCTCTGCTGACACTGCTCTGTCCACACAAACTTGATCCCCTTCCTAGTCAACCGAGTGAGGGGAGTAGAAAGCTTCGCAAAGCCTTCCACAAAACGACGGTAGTACCCTGCAAGGCCCAAGAAGCTGCGCACCTCTGTCACCGTCGTGGGTCTAGGCCAATCCCGAACTGAATCAATCTTCGCCGGGTCCACGGCTGAAACTACGTGGCCTAGAAAAGAAACCTCCCGAAGCCAAAAAGCGCACTTCTTTAACTTGGCATACAACTTCTTCTCTCTCAGAAGCTGCAGCACTATCCTCAAGTGCTCCTCGTGCTCCGTGTCACTTCGGGAGTAAACCAGAATGTCATCAATAAACACAACTACAAAACGATCCAAGTAGGGCTGAAACACTCGGTTCATTAGATCCATAAATGCGGCTGGGGCATTAGTCAATCCAAAAGGTAGCACTGTGAACTCATAATGCCCATACCGAGTCCTGAAAGCTGTCTTGGACACATCCTCGGCCCTCACCTTAAGCTGGTGGTAACCGGACTGAAGGTCGATCTTGGAGAAGACCGTAGCTCCCTGAAGCTGATCAAACAAATCATCAATCCTGGGGAGAGGATACTTGTTCCGAACGGTCACTTTATTCAACTCTCGATAATCCACACACAATCTAAGTGATCCGTCCTTCTTTTTCACAAAAAGAATCGGCGCTCCCCACGGAGAGACGCTAGGTCTGATGAACCCTCGATCCAAAAGATCCTGCAATTGAGCCTTTAGCTCTCTCAACTCTGCTGGGGCCATCCTGTAGGGCGCTTTAGAGACTGATGTAGTTCCAGGGACTACATCAATCACAAACTCTATCTCTCGATCCGGCGGCATGGATGATAACTCCGAGGGAAAAACATCCGGGTACTCGCAGACAACAGGGATGTCCTCGAGTCCGGGCATCGCCGTAGGCGCCTCTACAACCGTCGCAAGAAAAGCGACACAGCCTCTACTCAACATCTGTCGGGCTCTGGCGGAAGACACTGTCACTGCAAACAATGCACTCTGACATCCCCTATACACATACTCCTCCTGACCCGGCTCCCGAAGGGTCACAGTCCTCAATCTACAATCAATAGTAGCATAGAACCGGGATAACCAATCCATACCCAAAACCACATCAAAATCCTGAAGTCGGCGCAAGACCAACAGGTCAATGGGTAAAATCCACGGTCCTAACTGCACTGGGCAGGACCAACAGCACTCATCTACATGCAATACACAACCCGGAACCTGGACCTCTAATGCATGAGTCAATGGCCCAATCTCAAACCCATGCGAAGATGCAAATGTACTACTGATGAAAGAATGTGATGCTCCAGTATCAAAAAGTGCTCGAGCACGGGTAGAGGAGATAAGAACAATACCTGCTACTACCTGATCCGCTGCTGTGGAATCCTCGACCTGAGCGGCGTACACTCGCCCGCTCGCTGGAGGTCGTCTCTCAGACTGTCGTGAGGAGGTGGCACGATCCCCCCGGGTGAAGCTCGGCGAAGCTCCCACTGCCTGTAGGGGCAAGGGAGAAGTCGATGTAGTCGACGGTGCTGAAGACCCTGCCCTTGGGCAAGTCCAAGCTATATGTCCCGGCTGTCCACATCGATAGCATCTGCCCTGTCGCTGCTCGCACTGCTGAGGTGCGTGAGGCCCGCCACAAATCACACACTGATCGGAGCGCCTCTGCTGCTGCTGCTGCTGCTGCTGCTGTTTAGGCGGCCGATGACCCCCTGGCCTCTGCCTCCTCTGTGACCCGCGGCCTCGAGGCTGAATCTGTGGCTGCGGTGGTCTCGGGGGCCTCGGTCTGCTTGACTGCCCAAAATCCTGAGGTGTGGGGCGCTTCTCCCCGGAGCTGGTCCCTGGCGCCTCGCCCCTCTCTGTCATAATAACGGTCCCTCGGGAGACCCATCGAGCTCGCTCAATAGCTGCGTCCAAGGTAGGTGACCGATGGGAGTGGACGTGATGGTAGATATCCTGGTGCAATCCTCTCTCAAATAGATCAACCCTCTGCGGCTCATCTGGGGCGACGTATGGAACACTGTTCAGTAAGCGCTGAAACTCTCGTATATACTCCTGTAGGGGTCGGCTACCCTGCTGTAGCCGTCGAAGATCTCCTTCGAGTTTCTGCTTTGCACTGTCGGGGAAGTAAGCCCCACGCAGTAAAGCTCGAAACTCGTGCCAAGTCAGCAACTGTACGCCCGGCGGTCCAACAGGGCGAACCCGACGCCACCAAGTCTCGGCGTCTTTCTCCAAAAAGTGAGTTCCCAGGTGCACTTGATACTCCTCCTTGATGAAAAGATTCTCGAATAATTTCTCCATAGCTGCTATCCAGTTCTCGACCTCCCACGGCTCCGAGCTCAGACCAGCGAACCGCGGGGGATGGAACTGGCTAATATATGACAGTCGATCCGTGAGCTCTCTCTGCTCTGCCTCCGTCAAAGGAGCAATCTGTGACGAGGTCGCCGAGGTAGCTACTGGGGGCGTCGCCGGAGGTGCCCTCTGCTCGAGTAACCTTACCAACCGTTCCACATTCTCTTGCTGGGCCTTGGCTGCCTCCTCCTGGCGCCTAACTGTCTCCTCCTGGCGCCTGGCTGTCTCCTCCTGGCGTTTGGACGCCTCATCTTGGCGTTGCAACGCCTCCGACAAATGGGCCACTTGGGCCCGCAGCGCCTGAACCTCTCCCTGATCAACAGGTGGAGCCTCCTGCCGCTCAGGCTCCTCGTCTGCGGCTGGGTGAGCCCTCGTCGTAGCTCGACGTCTGGGAGGCATCGCAATCCTGCAATTAAAACCAAACATCAGGACCAAGAATCACTCAACCCAATCAAACGAGAGTCTATACATGTTACCCATTCTAAAGCGTAATGTCGTCTGCAGCCGACATGTCCCCTTTAGAGAATAAACATGCAAAATTACTCACCCCAATCCCCTGGGGGAGTTACAACTCAATCATGACTCTCGCAGAAATCACGTCTCTCTCGATAGTCAACCTACTGTCCAGCTAAAAGCCTAGGGTCTCTAAGTCCTCAATGACCTATAAACCTAGGCTCTGATACCACTCTAATCTGTCACGCCCCGGGGTCGAAACTGCGATTCGGGCTCGCTAACAGATCCGCCATCTGTACGGAAACTGCCGTACAGACGAAGCGTCTACCCTGCAAATAAATCTATAGCCAACAGATATCAGAGCAAAAGTAAGTACATGCTATAGAAAGGAAACAGAACAACTGTACTAGAGTAAATAAAATCCAAGATACAAGCTGTCCTCAAGATACAAAAATAACATCTCTCAAAATCTCACTCTACAAAAGTGGAAACTCAAAAGGGTACTGCTACCTCTCCACTAAACTGACTCGGGTAAGCGACTAGTCGGCCACGCCCTTACCTCGATCTGAAGACTCCGCACGGGAAGGAGTCGGAGCAGCTGCCTCAGGAAAACCTGCACCGCAGCGGGTGTGAGAACTACTACAAAGGTAGTTCCCAGTGGGTACCGTCCTCAAAGCACACGGTATGCCCACTAAGACCACCGGAGGCACAAAAGGTAACCAAATAGATAGATAGATAGATAAAAGGGAAAGCTGGAAATCTATCTCTATATGCCTCTACATATGCTCAAAGGAAAAAATACTCATCTATGAACATGCAGTGTAACTCACTCACACATCTCACCCAAATCTCAATGACTGTCCTCTTTGGACCAGTCAAGATAAAGTCAAGCCCGCGCTCATCTACTGCCGCACATCCCGGAGGAACGGACTTACGTAGGGTGTCCCTCAAGGACTCTCAGTAACTCATCGCAGCCTCGTCAGGCTCGGTATCATCATCGCACCCGGGGCGTAGCTCGAGGGGAGCGACCCCACCGAACTCAAGTAT
This sequence comes from Tillandsia leiboldiana, assembly GCA_029204045.2. Taxonomy (NCBI): domain Eukaryota; kingdom Viridiplantae; phylum Streptophyta; class Magnoliopsida; order Poales; family Bromeliaceae; genus Tillandsia; species Tillandsia leiboldiana. The sequence goes on along the minus strand of JAQNDB010001320.1, from coordinate 10,401 downwards.
CTCAAGTATCTCATAACTGGCAAACATGCCAGGCTCAGCAGGCTATAATCCACGATCAAATAGATCGGAACACAGTGGATACACGACACACACTCACGTCAAGGTCGGAGTAAACTCCACGACTGAATCTGAAGTGCTCAAATAGAACCCCCAATGACACTAGTAAAACTCAAAAAGCCACAGAAAGGCTCTAATAATCAACAAATATCTCCTCGGCCCCCCGGCACGAGAGAACATGCTCCCCGAACCCATGCAGCATCACTAGAACCCTCAGACATTTAAAACCATTTTTAAAAGTCGGTTTTCCAATAAAACAAGCCTTCAGATTTTTAAAACGGTTCGGGAGCTTAAATGAGGTCAACCGAGTACACAGTCTAGTGTCATATAATGTCAAGAGTCCACTAAAAATACTCTGGGGTTCAGATAATATTTCTATGATTTCCTAGGCAACTATCAGATCATTTAACAGCTAAAATATACAGTTTTGACATGATCAAAGTGCGTTCTGAAGCATTAGAGGGCATTCCACGATTTTTAGAAGAAAATCCAACCCACCTCAAATGCTTTCCGAAGGCCGCGCCGAAATCGGTGAAGAAACGGGCGCAATCTGACGAAAAACTGAACTGCGCCTCTCGCGCGCAGCGCGCACCGTCGCGCGTCTCGGAAAAATCCACGGAGCTCCAAACAACCTCCACAGCACCCAGCTAGGCCACCATAAAAATCTCAGCTCAATCCGATCACTCCAATCCACGAATCAAGCATGCGAAGCGTTGCGGATTTGCACAGTAACCCAACCTGCTTGCCTCCAATCCGAGAGCACAAGAGTGAAGCAAGGATGGAAATTAGCTCAAAATCCCATTCAATTCCATCAATAAAACCCAAGAGGAGAATCAAGATAACCAAATTTACAATCTCCATCAACCAGCCTACCTCAATTTTGCTCGGTGCGCGCACGTTGACCGGGTCAACTCCCACCAAGCATGAAGCTCACAGGCACCTTCTCTTCTCCTTCTACTTCTTCCTCTTCTTTCACTTCTCAGGCAGCAAGGAAAGGTGGTGGAAGAGATAAGATGAAGGGTGGGTGAGGGAGCAGGTTAACAAGGATATAAATCGAGTCTGGGGTGGTTGGAACAGGAACAGAGGCCATACCTCTCTCACTGTACAAGTCGGGGCAAAACGGGCTCCCCCCGAGCTTATGTACCGGTACCACCTACTTGGTACCGGTACACACCCCCTGGTTCCGGAACCAAGGACCTGGTTCCGGAACCAGCCACCCAGACCCTCCAGTAACAGCTCCAAAAACTCCGAAATCGCCCCGACGACTCACTTTCTCGCCTCGGGACTTCCGCATCACCCCGAAACCAACCGAACACCTCTGTAAAAACATATTACACATGTCCCAAGAGATCAACTCACATCAAAACCATCCAGGAAGCCAAAGCTCGACCCGCAAGCTCTCAAGCCGACGCCAACTCACTTTCCTTCAAAAAGACTTTCGCGTCGCTCCGGGACCACCCGAACCTCTCTGTAAATACAAACAGAAACTGCTGAAGGTATTTCCACAATACCAGGCTGCCCCGTGGAGTCGGCACACTGCCCGAAGCTCCGGAACTCTACATCCTCCCCCACTAAAAGAAAGTTTCGTCCTCGAAACTAGTTCCAATCCACCAGGAGTCACAACTACCACGGGTAGGTATCCATCAATAACGCCTCCAGCTCCCCAAACACCACTCACTCCCCGTGATTACCTCTCAACAACAACAACAACAAGTACGGCATGGCCCGATGTGCAATTTTCTCATCTCATGAGCCAGAGATCGCAACGGGCGTCCCTCGTACTCCCACCATCACAGATCTCAAAGGGGCAAGTAAATCACGGGCGAGGGACCCAAAAACACATAATTCCTGAGCTGAGACGTGAAATACCAGAGGGGTTCCAATAAAAGCTGGGGAAAACGAAAATATCCACATCCTGGTGCCAATCTCAACAAGGCGACCCGAAGCATACCCACACATTCATCCAATAAGGAAAAGAATCCAATAAGCTGGGGTCTTCACTCGGTTACTCCCCGATCCAAAACCACCCAAGTGGACTACTCAACCGCAGGCTACCCTCAAAAGGGATCCTCAAGAGACACAATCTCATGCCACAGTTGGTCACTCAACATGCCAACATAACCCCAGCGGACCCACGGGTCAAAGTCGATCTCTCAACTAACGAAGAGCATCCTGACGGGGACCAAACCGTCAGTGAACGGGACTGAAAACTGGCTCGAAAGGCGATCATAATGCTGATGCCCAAACTCGCGGTCAAAAGTCCGAACCATCAACGACAATCCGCGTAAATCCCACTCAAGATGCAGAAAGCTGTAGTCTCCACTGGTGCCGCATGGTAGAAACTGAAAACTGAGTCTCAGATACCACTCTAATCTGTCACTCTAATTTGTCACAAAGTAGAGAACAGAAATGCTGAGTAATCAAGACTGATTGCCAAACAGGCAAGGTCTACGCCCAGGTATATCAATCAAAGCCGGAAATAATAGGCGTACTGAAAGGCTCAACTGTGGGATCCAAGCTGCCTACAAAGCAGCGGTTCGTCCAGCCACAATACTCATAGGGTTGGACTAATGAAGTGCGGACCGAAGCTCAACCCACGATAACTCCACAGCCACAATGGGAGGTATCACTAAAACACACAAATCCATCTCCCAACACTGGAAACGCTAGCATTGGCGCTGGCATCAGTTTCAATATCCATTAGCCATGCTCCCTGGCACTGCCAAGTCCAAGAAGCTCCTCACTTCAAGAATAACTGTTGGTCTCAGATCTCGAATAACATCCATTTGGTCGGGTTTCCACTGCCGCCCCTACGGCTAACACAATGTGACCCAAGAAGGTATGCTTCTGAAGCTAAAACTTGTATCTCAAAAACTTGGCATACAGCTTCATCCACACAGGCATGGTAGCACATCCACAAGTGCTCCATGTACTCCAAGTCACTCAGGGAGTAAATCATAATATCCTTGGAGAACACCACTCCCAAACCATCCAGGTACAACTGGGACACACAATTCCTCAAATCATAAGAGCGGCAGGGCATTTGTCATTCCATTTGGCCTCACTATGAGCTCATAATGCCCTTGCCGGATCCTGAATGCCATCTATGCAAAGTCCTCGGCTATCTGATTCCAAGTAGGTACTCGCACCATACACTAACAGCCGGAGAATAACCCCATCAAAAGGTCCTAGGTACCACCCGGACCTGTCTAAACTCAAACCATAAAAGGACCCTCACCGTCGTGTATCAACGACGTGGCATCACCACCGTGTACCAACGGCGTGGCATCACCACCGTATATCAACGGCGTGGCACTAGGTCAAACAGACCCCTCGATCCATCGGATCCTGCAACTGCGCCATCAGCTCCCTCAGCTCCACAGGTGATATCCAATGAGATGCTGTCGAGGGTGGCGCGGTTCCCCGAACCACGTCAAAAGCAAACTCTATCTCCCTGACCGGCGGCATTATCAACGGCTTAGGTGAAATCACACCCGGGATCTCGTGGGCAACAGAGATATCCTTGGGTCCCGGTGCCACCGTAAGCACCTCTCAAACTGTCGCTAAAACCTGTGTGCTCTAACAATCTCAACCATCAAGCCTCCTCTCATCTGCCTCGCAGAAGGTCAAAGTCCTCTCTTTCTGCAGTCAACATCCCGTGGCACTGTGCCAACCAAAACCCAAGCACTAGGTCAAACACCGAATTGCCACAATTTCCAATAAGTCTGCCGATACAACTCACGGCCTCAACTTCATTGGACATAATCCACAAGCCTCCTCCACATGCACACACCAACAGAAACCTGTACCTCTAGTGCACGTGGTAACAAATCTGCCTCTAGTCCATGCAGGAATGCAACATAGTCTTACTCCGACTGCTGTGATGAATTCACACCTGCGACAACCCGATCCGCTGCTGTGGCGCCCTCCAACCGGGGCGGCACAGGTTCACACGCTCAAAGCAAGTGGTTGTCGCTCAATCTGCAAGGAAAATCAGGACTATCCACATAGGGAGCACGACCTCTGTCTCTGTTCCCACTGAGGGTGACGAATAAGGTCTCCGTAGATAACAAATCCACGCTACCGCTGCGCCACTCTGATATAGATACTGATGCTGCCATCGGGGTCCACCCGATCTCTGGCATCTCGGGGATCTACACCCCTTGGGAAGAAAACTAGAAGGTCTCTGCCGGTCGGCCTGTCCTCCATCACCCGGCGCCAAGCGCCTAAGTCCAGAACTCACCTCTGGCGGTAGATCCCTATCCAAGGAACTACAGCGCCACGCTCCACACACAACCCTACACCATCGAGGCGTCAATAATCCATAACAGAGGGACCAATTAAACTGAAAGGTATCCTAGCGCAATCCACTCCCAGACACACATATCCTATGCGCCTCGTCCCCCGAACCTGGAGCGCGCAGTTCAACAACAGCATAAACCCTCCTCGCACAGAGAGGCTCTCATTTGTTCACTCCATCACCACCAACCACGACTCTGCCTCCAAAGGCTCCAAACTCAATCTTACGAGTCGGGGTGGTTCATCTGCCAAATCTGGCTCAATAACTCGATCATGACCCACAGCTCCTCTGCTGTCAACTATCCACCCTGCCTCGGTGCCTCGGCACTAAACATTGGCACAGAGGGGGCTTACCCAGTGTTCTGACAACTGTGTCACTAAAACCAGCTGCTCGCTCACTCTGCCGCTGATAAGCCTCTGCCAATCCTGTCATCTGGGTCCGGAGTTCTCTGACCTCAATCCAGGTATCCGCCCAAAACCAACCGCTCAAGCTCAACTGCTAAGACAGGATGCACACGGGTCAAAACCCAGCGTCGGGGAGACACCCCTCGCCACGACGAAACAGCAAATCAGCACACAAAAGTCACTCGACCCAATCCAGCGAAAGTCTAGAGCATGTTACCCATTCCACAGCATTATGTTGTCTGCAGCCAACATAGTCACTTAGGAGAATAACATGCCAATCACTCATCCCGTCTCGTGGGAGAGGTAGAAAACTCAATCAGGACTCTCGCTAACAGTCATGAATCTCACGTAGTCATCCTAATGTGCAAACCACAAGCCTAGGGTTTCTAAGTCCAACATGACCTACAACCTAGGCTCTGATACCACTCTAATCTGTTACGCCCCGGGGTCGAAACTGCGACCCGGGCTCGCCAACAGATCCGCCACCTATGCCAAACTCGCATAGGCGAAGCGTTCCTACCTGCAAAAAAGTACTACAGCTAAACAGATATCAGAGCTATAAATAAAAATCTGCTGTATAACTAAATCAAACACTGTACAACTGGAAATAAACAACAATGTCCGTCTCCCCAAAAAATAATCATAGACAAAATCCTCTGATACAAAAACTCGAAAGGGAGATATCTCCAAAAGATACATCAGTGTACAAGCTCTCAATACAAAAACATCCTCACTACATCAGTCTCTCAAACTGTAAAATAAAATACAACTCTATACCTCACAACAAAGGTCTCTCACCAGAGGGAAAAGAAGTAACTAATCTACTGAAGCTCTCCTCTGAAGGGGTACCGCTACACTCCACGACGGGTAGGGAACTAGCTCGCGACTCTCTCGCCTCGGTCAGAAGGATCAGCAAACAGGAGCAACAGGAACAGAAGTAGGAGTTCCTGGTGAAAAGACCTCCACGACGGGTGTGAGAACTACATCCCACAGTAGTTCTCAGTGGGTGCCGTCAACAAGCCCGACGGTCTGCCCACTAAGTCTACTAGAGGCATAAAGTAGCAAAAGCAGGACCGAAAGGGGAAAAAGCTGGAAAAATAACTCTACAGCTACAATGCCTCTAACTAGATGCTCAAGTAGTGGAACAGATGATAATATGATGCATCTACAACTCACACAGTACAGTCACCCAATCTACACTGACTGCCGCATAGGGTCAGTCAAACTGCGCCTACCTACTGCTGTAGGTATGTCCGTAGCTGCCACTAACTGGCCCAGCCAGAGGGACTGCGTCCGTAACTGCCACTAACTGGCCCAGTCAGAGGGACGGCGTCGACAAGTCGCGATACCGAAGTGCAGACCCACCCGGAACGTGGCACTCGAGGGAGCGACCCCAACGAGTGACAAGGGTATTCCGCGCACTCTGTCGAGTCTCAAGTGGCACTGCAGGTATAGTCAAAATCCAACGCCTCACGCACTGAACGGAAAGACTCAATCCTCAAACATCTCGCACAACAGTCGGAGCACTCTCGACGACTCAGCTCATCAGCTCACACGAAACTCGAGACACTCGCCTCTCCAATAGCTCACAGCACAAACACACTGGCTGGAGGTACTCCACAGCCAGGAACGACCCACAACTCAGGGCCAACAACACTGGTCGGACAACACTCAACGACCTGGGACCACCGTCAACCCCACGGTTCCCAACAACACTAGCACAAACTAAACTCATCTACCAGACTACACTCTGCCCCCAGGCACGAGTGCAACAAAGTCCCACAGAAACCTGACCCTCGGCCCACTACCCGGGCGAGGCAACACTATGTCCAGGAAAGATGCAAAAATGTGGGAAAATCTAAAGCATAAAAGAACCTAGCCCAAGTGAAGGTTCTTTACTGGTCTGGTTAAACATGCAGCATATGACGGGGTGCTAGGTCAAGTTCCAATAATAGCATTAAATAAACTAAAACATGAGCAAGAAACATTAAGGGATATAAACACCAATATCCAAATAACATCTGCCTCATCTCCCTAAACATGCTCCCAACTAGCATAGGTAAATACGATCATCGAACATGTAGTATCCCAAAGATATATAAAGTGTACCATAAATCATGAAAGTCTCAAACCACAAGAACTATATCATTCATATGCTCACCTATCAAAGCTATCGGCTATACCAAGAATTAAGCATGCTCTCAATTTACCAGACATGAATATGTTATCTAGCAAGTTTCCATCAGGCATATCTCAATACCATATCATACAATTCATTGAACGAATGTCATCATCAAACTTGCATCTCAATCAGATATTGGTACACTAACATGCATGCATTCTATACATAGAATTAGAGAACCGTCCACCGGTTCTGGAGACGAAACACCCACCTGTAGCTTGACGCTCCGCTGCCCGCTGTAGCTGAAATTTGGCGTGAGTAATCCTTATCCTCCCAGGAGTCCGATGCCGCAAAAATCATCCAAATCCGCCTCACGGATTGGGCACAATCACAGAAACAATGCACGCGGCGCAATTAAATTCCAGAATTTCAGCAATAGACACTAAGTTAAAGAAGATGTAAGTGCAGCCCCAAATACCTCAAGTTGAAGTTCCTAGCAGTAAAACAAAGATATCCTCTATCATACAAACATCTTCATGTCCTCAAAAATCCACCATTAATTCCCCTTAACATTCAAATGAAGCAAAAATCACAATGCTGTCCAAAACTGTTAACATAAACTTGCTAGCATTTCCAAGCTTAAATAGAGGCTTTTCCAAAGGGATTTATCCACATATCATAAAGAGAATTTTCTCACCTTGAAGTTAAGAAGAAGTACCAACTTGAATTTCTGAAAAAGAACTTATATCCACAAAGTTATCTGCATTCCAAGGTGCATTGCTCAAACCAAGACTAAAACAGGGACAGCAGTAATCCATATAATAGCACTTAGAAAGATCATTAAAGTTACCTAACCAGAAGTGCTCCAAATCCAGCAATAGAGGTACCATTGGATTCCTTGTCGAGAGTAGATACAATTTGCGCCAAAGAACTCCAATTTTCATGCTCGGATGAAGGAGAAAACCCATAAACACTTAAACTATCCACCAAGTTCCATCTGTACACGAATGCAGCGAGGTGCTCCAAAGATCATGCATAAACTCTAATAAAAACTCAGATTTGGGGAGAATGATACTTACCAATATTTTAGATCTTCGAGTCCTGGAAATTCTCCCTCAAAAATCATCCAAAAATTCCACTCCTACACTTCATAAAAGCCAAAACACCACAGATTGCTCAAAATCCCAGACTGAAACAAAGGGTTCCAAAGATAGCCTTAAAACTCTGTAAAAACATGAGATCTGGGGGAGAGTTGAATACAAAGATTGTAGCCTTACCTCTTTTGAAAACGGAGAACAAAAATGAGCTCTAAATTCCAAGAAGTGAGTCCTGGGGAATTTTCGCACTGAAATGTGACGGAGAGGGCAGTGAAGTAGCAATGGTGATGTCCTCAAATGTTGGTGGAGAAGATGATCCAAATGGCCTCCAAAAATCTCCAAAAAAACTGATGTTGTAGAAGACTTGTTAATGGAGCTCGGCTAAAAAAACTCCCCTGAGAAAAGCTCTCCAAAAGCTCCAAAATGGAGGAGGGAATCAGCATTAAAACCATTGAAGAAGAAGAACCCAGGAAAAACCCCCTGTTGCTACAGTAACGGGCCGGCCCGGCACTGTGCTGCCGGGCCGCCACGCGTCGCACAACCGCGCGATCCCGCGCCCCGCTCCCGCGCTCGATCGCCGCCGCGTGTCTCCTCCCGACAGGGCGATCCACGCGGCCAAACGGGAGGCGACACGTGGCCTCCCCTTATCCGCCCGCAGCAGCGCCTGCCCCGCGCTGCTGCCCGCGCCTGCCCGGCCTGCCCGCGCCTGCTGCGTGGGCCGGGCTCGCTGCACCGTGCCTCCGCGCCTGCCACGTGGCGTACGGACCCAATGCGGAGCCGCCACGTGGCACCCCCTCCGGTCCACCAGTCCACCAAGCACCGAAAAACACATTAAACTTCAGGTTGTCCGTTTTCGCTCGTCCGGACTCAGAAAAAAACATGTAAATAGTCGATTTCCAACGTTTTTCCGTGCTGAATCCAAATACGAAGTCCATTTCTCCAAATTCTCATCCGAAATTTTGCGGAAAGCCCCCGAAAAGCCCCACCTGATCCGATTTTCGCGTCGGGTCCATTTCTAAAGTCCGCTTTGCCAAATTCCAACTCTAAAAATTTCCGAAGGCATCCGGAGAGGTGATCTTTGGTCCAAACTTCGCGCTGAGTCAAATATTAATATCCCTTGCGCGCGAAACCACTTCTAAACATCGACGGGATCATCAGACTACTCTCGTGATCCATTTAACACACGGGTCCATCACAAATGTCCAATAGGTGCACAAAAACTACCGACGCGCACATAGGCCTCCAGAAGCTGCAGATGCAACAGTAGTCTAATAGTGGGAATTCGGGTCTTCACAGACCGGGTAGTCGGCAACATGCCGAGATCCCAACCGGGAATCATCAGTCTATATCTATCAATCAGGATCAATCATTCATATCTGAATAAAGCAGTATGACGAGTGACATGAAACTAACAGAAATAACGATCATGACATCTATGCACCAAGATATGAAAGCTGACAAGCAGATGTATATAAATATAGTGTGTCTAAGGGATCAATGTCTAGAGAAATCAATAGCTGTCAAGATAGGTCTATAGATAAAATCAACAGGGCTAATCAAAAACAGGTGTCCGACTGGACTAAAGCAACCAGAGGGCCGAAAAGATAAAGCCCGGACCGAAGATAACCCACCTGGATGTAGGCAGATCCTCGAACTCCCGCTCTGCTACTAGGAGGCTGGTGCTGAACAACTGGGCCCTGAATACACAACTATAATCAGTAATAAACTCACACATACCCCTCCCGACGACACAACAGTAACGGAAAGCTAAAACGGGACAATATCACTAATTTACCGAACAAAAATCCGATTCCCGATCAACGAGAACCTACGGAATCCTAACAAGATGCCCAGTAGGCATGAAAGCACTGTCTAAAGACAGCCCGTGTGTCCAAATTGCATTTAGGTCCATAATATATCCTAATTTGCATAAAAACCTAACATTATCGCTTGTTTCGACTCATTCTTGAAATCCGGAATCCAAAAACAGCCCGTAAGTTTCAGCGCGTTTGTTTCGACAAGACGAAGGCCGTGCTCACAGGTTTGGGCTGGCACGGGGCCCGAGGGCAAAGTTGGCCCATAAAAACTAAAGTCCACAATATCGTACTTGGCTATTTCTATCAAACTATGCAATGCAACTCAAGATTTAATGTGAGCACCATGATCTTGATACAATACTGGGTCGAGGGCTCACCTTGGCACGTCGGAGGCTGGCCGTGAACAGTGGTAGCGGATGCTTTGAGCGAAAGCACGTGTCCCCAGAGCTGCTAATGATCACTGATCAGGATCGCTTGATTTCTGAGTTCCAGCGTTTAGACTTAGAGATCGTTCCTTCGGGTCTACCGCTCGACTTTAGCGATGGTAGTGCAGCCTACCCTACTTGATCGCATAAAGAGGGACAGCAGTCCGACCCCTCCTTCC